>JALHBX010000654.1:0-11688 GCA_024340025.1 Tolypocladium tundrense | reverse complement strand
GAACCTCTGCCCCCATGATGCCACAGACTATAACAGCCGCGCCACACTGTGGCCCTCCGAATCTGAACTCGATGCTCCAGTCCAGCCGGCCTTTACCTTATGACCCCGGCTTGCTGATGCAATCCAAACGGGTCATCGAGGAGGTTTGCAGCCCCACGGGACGGCCCGCCGCCCTTCCTTCCGACACCGCCTCGGCGAGGAACACCGCGATAGTCGCGAATACGGACGGCAGGTTCCCTTGCCCACAGTGCACCAAGAGCTTCCTCCACCTCACGCACCTAAAGCGTCATGAACGGGAACGTAAGTATACACCCCTTTGCCTCTTTTCGCGGCTAGTCCTAACGCCATTGGCAGACACCGGCAAGCGCCCTTACAAATGTGTGCTTTGCCACTATGCGTCTACGCGAAGTGATACCTTGAAACTTCACTTCCAGAGGTGCTCCACTCGTCGTGGCAACCCTAGTGGAGCCAGCCACTTGTCTAATCCGCACGCGCGCATTCAGAAGAATGCCCAAGCCCGGGCGGCTCCCGGTCTAGACAACAAGGCCGGCGTTGGCATAAAGCAGTTCAATGGCCTCTACAACATGTCCTCGGTAGATATGGCCAACCTCTTTCACCCCGTTTTTGCCCCCACGAGCACCATGGCCCCCGACCAGAACCATCTCCCCCATGCCAGCAGCACGGAACTGGCCGGGAACCGCGCGCGCCAAGATTGGATGAACATGCCTGGCATGAACAATCCGCAGCCCTACGGTGCCGACCATCAAACTCGATGGACCGGTAACGGATGCTCGACTATGGCGTTCCGTTCGACAGGAAAGGAGAGGATAGTGAACTGATCGGAAGGAGAGGAGCACATCACTGAAGCCACAGCTGGGTTTGTATTCTATGCATCAAAGTACAATATAGTGGATATTCCACTCAAGTGAAGTTTACTAAACTCTTCTAACCAGGAGGTTGATGGGGCTATTCCCCTGCTGAGAAGCTGCGAAATCATCGCGGGAGCCCTTTGCTGCTATCGTCCCTAAATGTCGCAGACGCAGATTTCTGTATAGGATGTGATTTAAGGTGATAGCTAAGCAATTGCATGGGAAATCGTGCATATTTGCTACCTAGCGCGCGAAGCGGGCACACCACCCCGAGGGATACTTCTTGTACGTGCGGAATCTGATGTGTCGGCCTTTTCCGACAGCGGTGGTTCATCGTCACTGTCCGTCACCCATGAAAGAATTGGTCCGTCCCAGGGTATGACCTACTTCCCGCCGGATCCGTGATCGTGTTCCCGTTAGTGATGACGTGGTGCTTCTATATAGTCACTCATGGCGCCGATATGCGGATATGCCATGTAACGGAATGTTTGCGGTAAGATTCCTGATGATTCCTATACCGGTATTGTTTGGGCCACTCGTGACGGGAAGGCCTGTCTCCCGCGCGGGCCTGCTGACAATCCGCGGGACTTTTGTCGTGACAGTCCCAATTACTCGAGTATCTATCTGTCAACTTGCCTCAATCCAAAACGAGTTTTGAAAGACTTTTTGCTCTAGTCCTCCGCAGTAATCGACACGTCTGCCCTCCTCAATCCGAAAGAGGTTACAAAGCGCGTAATGGAACCACTTCACATGTTGGATCTACTATACCCATTCCTTCCTGGAAGCCGCACCGCCAAGCCCTCATCGGCCTGGAATAAGTGCTAAGCGGCTACCGCCAGTCGGCGGACGCTGCAAACACTGAAGTTCTAGTGTTCCGTTTTGAATACCTCCTCCTGGCGATGGGCCCATCATGCGTCCAATAACAACGATGCTAGAAGTAGCCAATCAGTCAAGACTGAGCACCACAACAAAGGCGGCAATTTTCCTTACCAAGGTCCCTTAAACCCGTGGAAGAAGGCTTCGGCCCGCGCCGTTCCGACACAAAACCCTCTTAGTTCGATCTCGCGCGAGAGTTCCTTGACGAGTCCAACGCCGCAGCAAAACAGGGCGTACCCCCGGAGGCACACTTCAGGTATGTGTTTCACAACCGATTTCAGATCATCTGTGTCCAATACGTGCGGCACAAGGACAATGGAGTATGAATCCGTTTCCTTTCCATGACCTCTGTAGTCGAAATCCCAACACCCACTCTGAGCTTGCGAGGTTTCATTGCTCATATAACTACAATGGTCAGAACGTTGCAACAGCGTGTACCAATCAACTTACTTCACTACAGAATCTTGAGGATGCGTCCAATCAACAAAGATTCGTCTGGCCTCAACCGGAAAGGAGGCTATCATGTCTGTAGCGGTTCGCGGCACCGAGCGGCACTGCATCGGCTTGCATCGGCTGTTGGGGCATTTCCTACTTAGCAAATGTTGGACTGTTTCTCGCTTCAAGCTTACCGTCCCCAGCTTCGTCCACCCAGACAACTAATCCATGCCCAGGGAAACCCCTACAGGTCATAGGTGTCAGTACTCGTTCTGTTGGGGACACATCAGCGTAGACATACCCTCTGTGCACCATGTAATGCTTCACAGGCGGTTTCCGGCATGGTCGAGCTGAAGTAAACCGATGTGATAACAGATTCTTGGGACATCTTGCCTTCAGGCTCACTGGATATAGACTAATGATATACACGGGTAAGATTGGGTCAGTCGTCACCCAAGCCCGTGAGATGCGGAGGGGTGGAGCCAGCACGACTGCCCCCGAACCAAGCCATTCCACTTTGCGCTTAGCGCAGATCCTCTGGCTGTAGGGACGGGGAGCGACAGCACGATGCATCGCTGCAGCCGCCGCCCCCACAACTCTTTGTTTTCGCACTCTGAAGGGAGAAGGGTCGGCATGTGCACTGGGTGTGATGCTCCAGCTTGCCGCAAGGACACCGTCGCTCCCACCCGACGTACCCGACGTCACCTTTGGCCCACATTCCTATTCCTGCGACCCTGGCAGCGGCTGTCAGCCATCTTCATCGGGGACGGCGGAGCGGCCACGCCAACAACGCAACCGCTCCTCCACACATCCTGCGACTCAGCTCCTTTCAGCCAGCCATCCAACATGGCGCAGGGGCAATCAGATTCGGGAAGAATGGCCGGACACATCTTATCCCCTCAATCGACACGAGCAGTTCCACTCACACCCCAGCCTGACTGATCAATGATGCGGAGCATGCATTGCCTTTCTGCAAAACATGCGTCCCAAGGTTGGCTGAGCCGCCTTCCGTTGCCCTCAACGACTTCAAATTTCAGTCGCTGCGCGAGCTCGTGCCACTGACATGCTGTCAATCCACACTGGCGACCGCTGCAAGAAGGCCTGCCCATCACGTCCAGATGATGATGGGCTTGTGGGCGGCGCTTCCTCAACAAACATCAGGTTGCCCAGCCACACGCGTCTTAGTGAGACTCTTCTCGGGCCTTCACCGTGCACATCAGAGCAGGCTTGCAAGTTAGGAGAGGCAAACGTTGTAGAGAACGACACAGCACACATAAGTACAGGTAATGAGCATGAGGCTCGACGGACTGAATAGACAAGAAAGAAAAAACTTGCAGTTGACCTTCAAGATTTCTGAATATTATAATGGCTCTTCTCCCGAAAATGCCCCTGTTTAAAATATAGATGGACGCTACTACGGAGCACATGGACGCGAAACAACTAAGGGCTTGCCCACTACAGAGAATGCGGCCGCCGCTCGAGCGTTCAAACGATCCGTGAAGGAATGTAGAGGGCTTCGTGCATGCCTGATGGTGGCCCAACCGCTTTGTCTGGCAGACGTGTGATACGGATAAGGCGTCATCGCGGGAGCCTGAATGTGGCTCCCAGCCGCCTTATCTAGCGGAAATGTGATATGGATAAGGCGTCATTCTTGGCTGCGGCGGTCGGATCAATTTAGCCCAGGGCTGTTTGCTCGGCTGTTGGCGCTCTCGGCAGGCGGCTGCCACGTAGATTGCTGTCAATGAAGTACTCCAACGAAGGATGGCGACCAGAGTAATCAGCGACGACCTACAGCATATATCATTGCCCCTATTTCGGTCAGCAGTGCCTCAAAACACTCCACACTCCTTGGAAGGCGGTAACCCACCAGTATTGCTTGCTAATCACTGTCGGAGGGCACCTGCGTTCCGTCTCGATGTACTTGGAGCACCATGACTCGACGAGATGGTAGTGGTGCTGACAGCTCAACTCTTTCTGCAAAGGCCACACGGTCAGCTCACTACGCTTGCACTTGGGGAAAAGGCAGAACGGAATGCACAGACGTAGATGTAGTTGCACATTCTTGTCAGTCGTGGAGATGCGGAACACAGGCAGGGTAACGAGTGCTGACTAGTTGAGCAGCTGATCTTCGGGGTTCGTTGGGCACCAAGGCGAAAGGAAACGCCAGGGTGACAAGTGCTTCCGATGCAGTGGGCGATATTTATGCGCCTAATGCAGCTTAATGAATGACGCGTTCGTTCCAGACCCTATTCTCCGCTCTATGGTGCCCAAGCACTGCCGAGTACCTAGCTGTACCTGCGCAAAAAGAAGTTGTTTGCATCCCCTGCTTGGGTTATTGATCACCTGGCCCTGGAACAGGCGTGGCCATCCAGCGCGGCCCACGAACAAGCCACGCAAGACAATACGGTGTTGCCAAGGGGCTCTCATCACGCTTGCTGCACTACACCGTCACAGAGCCTTGTTGGGAACGTCAAAGGATCAGTGGGCACGCAATGTCTGAAACCAACCCCTGCAATAGAGCATGTGCTCGGCCGGCTGCTCACATCTCTCGTGATTAAGTACAGTGGGCAAGGGTGATGCGCAGGGTAAGCCGACGGTTGGGTTGGGGTGCGCCCGCACAAAGTTCAGCCCGCCATAGTCGTCGCAAAAGATACGGGCACACGAGATGCCATGTCTCAACCACGGAGGGTTCCCCAAAAAAGCCGCTAATTGCTGGTCTCCTGATGAGCATGGAGGCCGGTTTTCCTTTGTCTCCGCACGGGACGCACCGCGCTCATTGGTTAACAAAGCGCCCCACCTCGTGCAACCGATCGGGATCCGTGCGAGAGGGTTAAACTCATTGGCTAAGCAAGTTACCCCACTCGGCATGTTCGACCAGGGGGCTAAGCTGACGCGCCACCGTGTCCCGCAACGGTTTGGACTTGCGCGCCTCCACCTCGCTCGCACGTCTCGCTCTCGCTTCGACGCTGCTCCCCTTCTCAGACCATTAGCGGTGACTCAAGCCCGCCTCGCCCGCCCCCTCGCGTCCAAGCGCGGGACAACATCCCTGGGAAGCGACGACTCAGCCTCTGCAGACGCAGCACCAGTGTGCGCCTGGGTGCCGCCATGTTTGTCAGGGATCGGGGGCCTGAGGGAGCGCCCGAGGCAACGCAGCTAGCCTCTGAGATCAACCGAGGCAGCCGCAAGCTAAGCACCCGGCGCATTTCTCTGTGCCTGGAAGACTTTAAGCCAAATCACGATGTTACGCTTGTCCTTGCCAAGCATGGGAGCATACTTTCGAGTCTTCGCGGCTTTACTAACGACGTTGGTAAGGCTCGAGAATCTACTGTACAGCTCAAGAATCTTCGTGGCGATCTGCATTCTCTAGCGACGGCTTTAAGTAGACAGGTCCGGCTCAAGGGAGGTGTTGACGCAGACAAAGCTGAAATTGAAGGTCTTCAGCAGATCAGGGGCAGGGGAGCGGAGCCACTCGGTGACGAGGGGCCGGAGCCATTCGGATCTGAGGATGCGAACACGAACGACAAAGTGCGAAGGGTACTGTGGTACAACTGGTTCTTTGTCGCCTGTCTCATATCCTTCGTGGAGACACGTGTGCCGTCGCAGTTTTACGGGCTGAAATGGCGCCTGACGCGCGCAGTCACGGTGGCAAATGAGCTGGTGAACCGAGCCTTTATCAGTTGCGGCGCCTCTGCGTTCTGCGTCTTGGACGCCTGCAGCGGTATGAACTCCCCCAGTCACCCCGCCGTAGTGTTGAGCTAAGTGGCGCAGCCATACCCTATCTGCTGGGGGGAAGTCGCGACGTTCATGCGACACCGCAGGAGGTGGCTCAAATGGTCTTCACCGAACTTTCAGAGGAGTACTCCGACATCTTCCCGCACAATAGCGCGGAGCCGGTCTTCTTCCCCGTCCCCCTGATTGCAAAGATAACCGGTTGCTTGTACGTGTCCTGCCCGTCTTACTGCCAGTGCGCAGATGCTCACGTGAAATTCAGGGGCAAGGATGTCTGTGACGCAATTGGGCTCAGTGAGGTCGGCTCTAGGTGTGGTGTCTCGCTGGACAGCCTTTGCCAAGAAATCGGGATGTGCATGGCAGTCCCGGCCCACTCGATGGAAGACCTCCTTCTTCGTGCAGGGCCTTTGTGGCTGCCAGGTACGCCCCTCCATTCCGTGCTTGAGACAAACTCCATATTGACCCTTCTCAAGGACTTGATCCTTCGTCCGCCGCGACAATCAACACGCTTCCACCCGGGAGCTTCGACATGCTCGCATTTGTTCGTAGCCTCACAGCTGGAAGATAGCACTAGTCATTATCGGCTCAGATTGAGGCTATTCACACAGTCTGCAATGGTTTAACTTCGCTCCCCTCCCTCCCTATCTCAACGCGATACACAAAGGTCATGAGGTACAGCTCCGGTGATGGTAGTCCGGGATACAGTAGTTCTCCTTCTCCTAGGATTATTATATCTCCCACTCTGCCTTTCACGGTTCGGACATCCTCTACAGGTCCATTGATCGCTCTCTTTGAGTCACACGCATACAAAGGCTCCTGCAGGGATGATTCCGGAACAGCGACACCCGGAACAGCGACACCCGGAACCACAGGTTCACGGCCGCCTTCAGCAATGGGTGTCGGATTGTTCTTTGGCAACCCTCCAGCATCTTGCACGGGAAGAATGACATTTACAACAAGCCTTCCCCTTGTTACCATTGCCGGGGCTTCACTACCGATCCAGATCACCGAGGGGCCCGCCCACGGTTGGTCGAAATTTACAGTACTGGTACTATCAAACTCGACAGTTGCCCAATCTCTAGCTTTGTCGAGCTACTACTTGGTGAGCAGGATAGAAGAGTTCTCGTCTCAGTCATGCTTACTTTATAGAACATCTCCTCAAGTTGTTTGACTTCCTTCGGGATAGGCGGGGGTAAGGGTAAGGCCCGGCCCAGGGACTGCCCCAGAATGTTTGCAGCTGGCCTCATCGCTGTGGGATGGATCCGGACTTGTTTGGCTGCATGTCGAAAGTCGGGGGGTGTCTTTATCAGTTTCATATTGCCTGTAACTCGCCTTTCAAGGTTTTTGTCCAAGAACCGCCCCTCTCAGATTTGCAGACGTGGCTTTTGGGACGGCACCCTGGCGGGGTTTGGGTAGAGGGTTTGATCGGGCAATCAATGACCAATCCCCGTCCCCAGTTAGGCTTGTCCCACAATCACGTGCTCGGCGGGGTCGCTGCTGCGAGCCACGGCCGCCAGAGAAACCGCGCGCTGCACTGGAGGCATGTGCATTTCTATTGCGCAATCAAGGTCAATCCAGCTTTTCGGCAGCTGGAGGGATCTACCTACGTGCAGTTCCCGCCGTAGGGCGTCCAAGGGCGCCAATCACTTCATGCTTCGAATCACTGTGAAGGAACCTCTGAGGGGACTGGCCCAGTTCCCCTCCTGAAAAGCAACCCACTCCTAACTCGACTGGCCACCCAACCCCGGTGCAAGCAAGCCAAATCACGTGGTGTCCATTTGACGTAGTTGATTTTGCTTTCGAACTGCAGGGCCTGGTACACAACGTCGAGTCCTGCCATTTTGCTTCTGTCGGCCTTGAGCAGTGAGTGATCCCTAAGAGCTCATCTATTTGAACACAAATAGCACGCCAACGTTGTGATGACCAATCGAGAAGGGTCCTCGCAGCTTGATCTCGTGTGTTCGCTTCATGAACTTGGTCATTGCAGAGATACTCAGGCGACTTCATTGCTCGCCCTGCACATGCCACCAATGGCGGGGTTTCACAAAGTCACCGTCACGCCTAAGTTCTTGGCCCACTGTTTTGCCGAGACGAGCGGTGAGTTCGGTAATTCTGTTCATCCGACCCGGTGCAGCCAATGGACTGCGTTGTGTGGATTGCTGCTGTCACGTGCTAGTCGCCTGACCGTGCCAATTGGGTGTGCCCTCGCTCGACCCCGACCCCGTATTATCCATGCACGCTCCTTGGACTCAGAGTGGTACCAACTGCCCTTCGTACCCAGAAGAATGAGTTGGTCATCCCAACTTCTTGCAACGGTCGACTACTTTCTCAAATGCGCTAGAGAGCGGTGGCTTGCTCTCCCGATTGCACTATACCCGGATACTGCGCAGCGCTCATCATATGTCAATCAAATCAACTTTGGCCTCGAAGTTGATTTGATTGACAGGTCTCGGGTTTTGAGTTGATTTGTTTGATTTGTTTGATGCGCTATTTCAATTCTATGCGTAGCGATCCCTAGATTCCTCTGAAAGGCTCAGCTTAACTACCCGGCCAGCTACCCAGCTTCACCTTCACGCCACCGTGTCGTACCCAATTCTTGAGGCACTGCACTCGCTCCAGTGTATCTGCACTCATAGAAAGCCTTTGCGACGTCAATGTCAACTTAGCCAGGCTGAATTGCCTTTCGCAATCGCTCACCATCGCCGGAATAGCAAAAATATCCAGAGCGAATTTGCTTAGAGAAGGGAATGAGGACCTACGGTCTCTCCACCATTGAATGGGATCCTGAGTATCCTGCGGTTCAAGGCGAAGATACCTGTCCAATTCGCTGTTGTTGCCACCCATCTCAAGGGCCTTCTTGGTTTTGCTGTTGATCCATTGGGTGTACTGGTCATCCTCCTGACCTATCGTCCTTCGTGCTGAGTTGTCCAGCCCTCTCTCCTCATGTCGCTCTCGTTCGCTGTAGTACCAGCGCAAGAAATAGTCCTTTATTCCCGCTTTGGCATCGCGAACCCAGGCTAGCTACTCCTCCGCAACCCAAGTTGCTTCTAGCCACGCGAGACCGAACCTTGGATGCAAAATGATAGCCGCCGCGAACAGGGGAGATTCTCCGAGCTTGTTGTAATACTCGTCCAGCTTCTTCCAACCATTGTTGATCGACGCCCGGATAAATGCTCGATAGTCTTCTGGTAGCACGTTCTTCTGCGAGACCTCAGAGGCTGGAGATGTGAGATATTCGGCCTGCGAATGCTCTGGCAGAGCCGACTCTGTAAATCTAGACGTTCGGATCCGGTGTCTGGCTACATAAACCTCGTCGTCATCAAAGCGAGCAGGGAGACGGCGCGTACGGTTTGGTCGACCTTCTGGTGAGCCAGGGGGTATGGACGGTGCTTCAACTGGCTCGGGGTCAGACAAGGTAGTCTGACCCATCGTCTGTGTTGTCACCTCCCCGTAAAACGCCTTTCAGTCCTCAAGGTGTTCCAATAGGTATTCCATTCCTACCAACACTTCCCACAGCTGCCCATGGCCGTCATCTTTACCCCAGCCTTGGGTCCGCATAGTCTGAAGGTATATCGGCTTGAGAATCGTGTTGACTTCACCGAGGACGCGCCAGTCCTCGTTAGATAGTATGTCGTCCGCCGGAATGCGTTTTGCTTCGTCTTGCTCGCCTTCCAGTGCAAAGATGAAGGCCCGGATGTCGATCCGCTTCCTCAAAGCCCTCTCGATCATCATGTATGTAGAGTTCCACCGGGTCTCATTGTTCAGGATGACCTCCAGCTCCGCAGTGGACTCTTCACAAAGCCGATATTCCTCGAATTCCTCCTCCTGCGCGATGCGCTTAAAGTGTTCGCTTCGCTGTGGCGACAATCGGATGAACTTGACAATGTTATGGAGTTTGCCGATGGGTCCCTTCGCGCGCCAATGGCTGAGGTCCTGCTCTGCCATGCCTCGCATGCAATTGATGTCGGATTCGAGTTCGAAGGTCTCTGCATCTTTGCCAAAAAGAAAGGCACGCGCAACAAGATTGAGAATGTGCCCATAGCAAGGCATCCGGCGGGCCTTGATGTCAGCAGATCTCATAGGTGGGTCTAGCTGCTTGTACATGTAGTGCAGGCAATGGTCATTCGCGGCTAAGTTGTCGGAAATGACGCTGCCAACTCGCTCTCCGATCTCCCACTCCTGGGCGATGCCGACAAGAGAAGCAGCGAGGTTCTCTCCGCTATGGATGCCGAAATGACGTCGAAGCGCAAGCAGCCGCGACTGCTGCCGTGCCCCCGGTCGATGAAGTGTGCGAAGACGGCCACAATCGCAAACCAATTTAGTGATGTCCACAGGTCGAAGCTGAGGTATATAGTTGTCAAAGCATCGCGCAACCCTGCCTTGATGACATCTCGCTTCGTATCAAAAAGGCGCTGCAGCTCTCGGGCGATTGAGCTGCCACTCCACGGTATTTGCATCACTACTTCGTGGTCGAACTGGTGGAAGAGGCTTCGAAGAATGCAGTGCTCGAAGATAGTAAATGGCACATCGCTATCAACCACAAAGCCAACGCTAAGCTCTTGTATAGCTCTGACCTTCGCCTTCGGAATGACGCTTTGTTCGAGCCGACGCCGTTTGGGCATCGCAGCTGGATGGAGATCGATGGCGCTATCATAGCTCGGGCTTGACTCGTTCGACTGGCTAGCCCGGGTGATACGGTGGGTTCTACGCTGGTCATCAAACGTAGTCTTGCCATCTGGGCCATAAGAAGCGGCGAACTTTCGAAGGCGATCCGCCGTCGAAGACGTGGCTTGCACCGAGAAGAACTCAGCTCCGCCCTTCAGGTCAGCACCAGACATGGCCGATTGGCTGATCTTCGTGGTTCAATTCGACGAGGAATGTCCCATGAGTCCTGATCCAGCTCTTCCTGCCTTTCGCCCCCTTTCGGGCAAGCAAATCTTCTTGGACGAAACGACGCTTTTTGCAGACGATCTTGGGCAAATCCTGAATGGTCGGGTTGACAGGCAATGGAGCATTTTCAGCCTCTTCCAGCTGTTTGGCCACCGTCCTTGGGCGGGCTAGTCGTGAGAAAGCCGAGAAAAGAGGTGTGGGGCAAGGCGTTGTTGCCACCCCGTCACCCCGCACTTCAGGGCCATCGATCGTCTCTTTCCGATGCCATCATGGACCCTTGCTGGCGTTTGCTTTGGCGGCTTCCCGACACCCTTGAAGCCATAACTCTACTTGTCATATACTGCTGCTCAAATGGCATTCCGCAATGATTTTTTCAGTTCCTCAACCGACCCTAGCGTCTCAGAAGCCTCCTGTCCCGCAAATACAACCTACCAACACATGACTCCTCATCTCGCAGCAGTCTTTCCATCACCAAGGACTGGGATGCGGTGTCGTCAGACGTCCGCAGCCATTGAGTGCTCTCAACTAGAACTGGGCTAGCCACCGGGTGGTTTTGGGCCCACGGCTATGACGTCCAAGCCCGATCTAGAGGCGATCCGGCTGGCTCCTCCACCTGGCTCTGTTGCCACTGCGTCCAGCAGCGGGCTCACCGGCCGAAAACATATGTGTCATCCAATACGCGGAATATCGAAGGTCATCTCAGCAAGGCCCATAGTGTCTTTCATCCAGACCCATCAAGAGCGGCACGATATATACCGGATCGACCTCCAAACCAGCTAAGCCTTATGGCACACCACGATTGATTGGATAACTGGACAACGATCGGGCAGAAGATCCCCTGTGAATCGGGCAACGAAAGACTCTTGATTTTCTATCTAAGGAGCGGAAT
>JALHBX010000653.1:0-38370 GCA_024340025.1 Tolypocladium tundrense | reverse complement strand
ACGAGACTCGCGCCCCAAGACCAACCAGACCGGCTCGCTCTCCATGCAAGCCACACTCGACCCCCCCCCCCCGGTGCAGGGGCCGCCTCCCAACCCGGTGGCCCAAGGGCAGAGGGAAGAGACGACAACGCCCGAGTCGCCTTGTGCTTCCGCCCGCCCATCTGACAGGACCCCTTCGTGCAGCGCAGCGGCGGGCCAAACGTGCAGCCTCGCCATTGGCCACCGCCCGCAGCGGCAGCACGAGGACGAACTCCCAGAGGCCATGCCGCCGCCAAACCGGCCCAGATGCGACGCGAACAACTGTCAGAGTCACCCCTGTGACGACGCGGGAACTCGTCACCGCGAGACGCACCCGAGGGGGGCGGCGCCTTGTCGCGAACCGCGAGTCGTGCTGAGCCTGCCCCTCTGCCGTGCCGATATCTGCCGAGCCCAGCACGGGACCCGACATGGGTTCCGGCAACGGGGGAGAATCGCAGGCGAGGGAAGGAGAACCAATGATGTGCAGAACAAAGCCACCAACAAGCCAAAATACCAGCCGTCGACGCTCCGGGTATACGGTGATAATCCGCCATGAGAGATTTTCACTCAACGTGCCGCCCATGTGAGTCCAAGCAAAAAAACAAAGAGTCTTGTCCCCTGCCGAAGCAGGCATAATCGCGCCGCAGAACACGATAAGAAGGTAACCCGGGAGAGAAACAGAAAGGCAGGGACGAGGTCCAAGGAGCCGCCCGTTGGGCAAGGCTTTCGTGTCTTGACAAGAGGTATATCGAGATATTCCAAAAAAACAGAAAAAAAGCAAGAGCAAGGGTAAACACCTAGTTGCGGTTCCCATCGCACGGCCGCTGAGCTCGCCGAAATGGACATTATGTGTGGTATCGACAAAAACAAAGGCTGTCGTCAAGCGCCCCTCCCTTATATACGCACGGCCTGCTCCGTCCCAGATGCCATGCTCTGCTATATGGGTGATGCTGATGCGAGGCTGCATCTCACGCGTCAAAAGAAGCAACAGCAGGCCACGCCCGCAGCAACGAGCAAGTCGTCCTGTCGGTGCGCCGTTCGTGCGTGTGTAGACCTCATTGAACGGGGTTCCTCGTCACGCCGTCCACGACGTGGCTCATGACGCGCAGCCCCCCGCGCCCATCGTTTGGGACGTAGTACCCCTGCTGCTGGTTGACCGGGGCCGGTGGCATGTCTCCGGCCCGAAATATGGGGTTGCCGTTTGCGTCATACTCGGGTCGCGGCGAGCCTTCGAACGAGCTCGCCATGAATGGCTGCCCGGGGTTCAGCTGGACTGTCTGGTTGACAAAGGCAGGCTGCTGCGGTGCTGGTTGCTGCGCCGTGTAGGCGTACATTGGTGATGCGTTGGGGCCGGCCGAGCTCTGTTGCCACTGTTGGGGATACAGACTGCCGCCGCCGGGGCTGGCGTATTCGCTGAAAACCGACGGTCGTCTGCTGGTATCGTGGGGGCTGGCAACCAGGTCGAGGGTGAGAGCACCGCCGCCTCCGGCATTGACTGCGGCCTGGTCGTTGACGGGTATGCCTGCGCTCTCCACAAAGGCGTGCTGTTGCGGCGCGAGTTCTGTCTGTATCATTGGCGGATGGAACGGCGTGCCCCTGACTGGGAGATCCCCCATGAATGGCCCCGGGCCGCCGTGAAGAGTGTGTCCGTTGGCTGAGGCCGTCGACGACGTGTGAACTATGCAATTCGTCACGGCGGGCTTCGAACGTTGGACGTCGTGTTCCTCTTCGTCCTTGATGAAAGACCCATCATCGTTGTCTGATGCATAGCTCTCCGGAACCTTGTCTTCGGCCATGACATAGACCTCGGTCGAATCATCTGGAGATCCAGTCAACGCCCAAATCCCTCCGCGCAACGTTTTGAAAGGGGTCATCCATACCTATCTCTCCATTCTTGAATCGCTCCTCTTGGCGGGCCATCTTGAAGATCTCATTCAGATACGGTCTCTTTTTCCCATTTGTCTCGTTATCCATGAAAAAGGCCGACAGTGCTTCATTGGTCGTCTCCTCGAGCTTCTTGACGTTCAGACCGAGCTTCTGAATGTCGCCGTGTTGCTTGGCATTAGGTTCCACCACCAGTCTTAGGATGTGAGCGAGAAGATGCACTCGCTCTAGAGTCAAGTTGTTAGCAACATGCTTGGCCAAGCGGCCCCGGTAGCCGATGGGTCGCCTCACCTCGTTTGTACAGATGGTCCGGCTCCTTGTGCCGGACCTTGTCGTCCTTGGTCGGACCCCACGGCTTCGGCCACCAGTCTGGTGCTTTCTCGTCGCTTCCCGTATACGGATGAGTCGACTGCTTCTTCGGCTCGACCGCCTTAACCCAAGCCTTCGCAATCAGCTTGCAGGCCGTTTGCTGGCAGTTCTTGAACCGCTGCTCGTAAAAGCTCCACACTGCCTCCGAGTCGCCGACCTTGATGCCTCTTCGCGAAGATACCGTCATCGGAACGTCGTCATCGTCGTTGACGGGGTGGCGGGCTCTCGGTCTCTTGCGGCCCTGTCGTGCTGGGCTACCCCATTCGTCGAAGACGGAGCTGCGACGCCGTTCGATGGCCCGAACTCTGCCAAAGGCCCCCGCGCGACCATACATGTCCGCTTCGAAGCCGAACCCATCTTCCAGCATGGGATCAGCGCCTGGCATGAACTGGTGAGCGTCAGAAACCGCCATGGGTGCGAGGTTAAACCGACCTGAATCAATTCTACGCATGACTTGCTGGAACTTGTTTGTATCGAAGAACTGACGGATGGAGTTGTCGTGCAACTTCTGGCCGGGGCTGAAGAAAGTCATAGGGAGTCCCTCCTCCGTGATAGCAGCAACGAAGTACTGCTTCGCCGCGATGCCGCAATGTGAACGCAGCGCCTCGTCGATTTGCTGCATAACAGAAACGCCTGCATCAGTAGGCTGACCCGCGCTAACACCTTGGAACATTCAACTCACCATCGGTGGCTGTCGGCGGTGCATATCGTAAGGGTCTTGAAAGCGGGCGCCGTCGTTTGTCTCGATCGGGTATCGTTCTTGCGGGAACGAGTCTTGTCGCGGAACTACATCCTGGCCGTATCGCTCGTGGTGGAACGATGGATGCCGAGTAGCAGGAGGGTAGCACTGCTGCTGGAACGACTGCTGCCGTGGGAACGAGTCCCGCGGCCAGTCCCGAACCATGGCTAGTGAACCGGTGTGGTGTTGTTTTGAGGCTCAATGAAACGGTGCTCTGTGAACGAGGACTGATCAGCTTCTGCCTGAGGGCCTTGGCCAAGACCAGTGCTTTTGTATGTTCGGCTCCGGGGAGCTTACGTTATACCTGATACCGGGTGAGTGTGGGCAGGATCTACTGTACTCGTAGCGTTAGATACCGACAACATGACTAGCATCGAAGTGACGCAGGAGAATTCATCTTACTTGGGCGTGTGACGGGCTGCTCGAGGCGTTGCTGGACCAGGTGGAGACGGCAGTGGTGCTGCGTCTCCAAGGATCAACGATGGACAAGTGGCTGAATGGCCTTGTGCAAGATGACGGATGTTCGAGAGCTGGCTTTCTATTGCATGTCGTGCGATGGTTGGTGAGTAGGCGTGCGTGCTGCAGAGTGTATGTTTGGTGCGAGGGGGTGGGTTTAGATTACGAAGAGCGTCGCCGAAGGAGGATGCTGTGTAACGTTGACAGATGTCAACTCGATTCGCGAGCACCGAAGTGAGCGACCAAGGCCAATCGTATCGCCTGTCGTCGGGGCCGTGCCTGAGGGTTTGCCTTTTTTTGCCGCGAGAATTGACGGTTCGCGGGTGTTCCAGTCTGTTGCTTCGGAGTATGCTGGGATTATACCGCAGGAGGATGCTGACGGTTGCGATATTTGTCGGTATATGTCGGCCAGTGCTAACACACGTCCGATTTGCTTTTAGTGGTTCTCGCGGACTGGGCTGTGCCAACCACTCCAAAGTCTTCTTCAGCGTCTAACGCGTTGAAGGTATGAGTCAACTCGTTGGCCCATGAACCCTTCGAGTTGCGGCAGCTTGTGTGGGCTGTAGATCCGTTTGTAGATCCGTCCTTGGTATTTCGGCAAAAGGCAGCTCGCTGCTCTCGGGGCGGCAGCACGGATAGTCCAGGTCGATTGACTGGAGTAAGAGAAGCCGGGGGTTGCAGTTGCGGCTGGGTGCTAAGGAGCTTGTCCGAACAATGGACGTGGCACTAAATATCCCGTGACGAGTATTGCAAAATACAGTGCTCGGGGCGGCGAGACTGGCGAAGGTTGGGAATGCCGATGGCTCAAGATGGCGGATGAAGAACAGGCCTGGTCCGAGGGGGGGACTGGGATAAAGGATTTGGGGCTGTTGGTCCCTGGGGATGTCGATAAGCAGGTGAGGCGCAGAGGCAACAGGGAGCGAGCGGCTGGGCCGAAGGGGGGCGAGACGAGGCCAGAGGAAGAGAAGAGGTATGGACTGAGATGGCCGTGTATTATGAGATGAGAGCAGAGGGCTGGTCTCGCGCCAGAGAGAACTGGTATCGTATCTGTACAGGTTGGTTGAATCAATCTGCCTGGCCTGTGCTGCGCTGTGCAATCAATGAGGCCAAGGCAGTCCCCGCACGGGACCTGGTGGATGTCTCTCTTCTCGCCCTCTTACTCGCGGTGTGTCTGTTGGCCCGACGGCGCTGGCTTGTCCCCAGTCTGGGTGTTGACAGCCAGGAAGAGCAAGGCACCAGGCTTACAGTCTCGCGGCGGCGGCGGCGGCGGCGGCGGCAGGAGTGGATGTGGGATTGGGAGGAGGTGAGGCAGTGGCAGAGTGCGTGTAAGTGCGAGTGAGAGGGAGGATACAAGTTGGTGGAGGACGGCGAGAGCCAGTAGGAAAGGCACAAGTAGTACGAGTACTCCGTACTCCGTAGTGGCAGTGGGAATAGTAGAAGAGACCTAGATCATCAGACGCAAAGCCGCAGCCGAGAGATTCGACTATTAGCTGCAGCGCAAAGAGGGCGGGTTGTGGGTTTGTGGTTGCGAGAGAACCAGTAGTCGAGGTATGATGGCGCCCGGGGTTCCCACTCGAGCCCACCCCTGCTGCGATGGGAGTCGTGTGTACTGGTGGAGGTCTGGAGGAGCAGGGAAACGAACAACGAGGCGGAAGGGTTGGGGGCAATGACAAGGTGCGAGGGAGGCGGTGGTGGGCAATACGGGCTATGAGTACTCCACGAAGTACGAAGTATACATTAGGGAATGCCCTTGGCCAGCTTGGTACTCCGTACCACAATCGACTAGCATCACGGGCCCAAGAATCCATGGATGAGGCAACCCGCTGTGGAAGGGAACAGCCGGCAGGACCAGCGTCTTGGAAGGGAGGGGGGCCCTGCCGGGGCCCTGTCCAGAGCCCTGTCGCACACCGTCCACTGGGACTGAAGCACCCTGTGCTGTTAAAAGCAGGCCGGGGTGGATCACGAATGTGGTGGGTGGATGGCTGCGGAGAATAGCAATCGTACATGGAGCTGTTGAAGTCTCGCACACCTGTGCCCTCTCTCGTCCAGCTGCTGCAGTAGCCAGCAGTACTCCGTAGAGGGGCAACAGTAGTGCATCCGCGCGTCGGCCAGCCCGGATCCCGAGGCTCCTCTGTTGGGACCGGCGGCAGGGATATCAAAGCTGGAACTGGGGCATGCCGCTGGCAGTTCAAGTATGTACGTAACCTGCTGCAAAGACACGCGCCTTTCCAAGGCAAAGACAGGCTCTGAAACCAATTGCGACTGTGCGTACGAAGGACGCACGGCACGATGATGAGAGAGCTGCTGCTTGAGCGACGGGCGGAGAGGCGGCGACAGGGGGTAGCATCGATGGCTGTAACCCATATGCGGCTTGCACCTACTCGTACATGGAATTGTCTGGAAGGCAGTGGGGGAAGTTGGCCTTCATACGTACTACCAACGCAACGCGCCGCAGTAGTCCGTACGAGTAGGCCGTATGGAGCAAATACACGATGCGGATTTGCAGACGTACCAAGATACTCGTACTAAGCCCAAGGGATCACCCGGCCGACGCCGGTGGGCTCGGGTATTGGTTGGAGAGCCAGCTAAACACGGGAGCTGCCATCACGCTGATAGTAGTCCCAACATCAGGAAATAGTGCCTCAAGCTAACAGCACCAGCCTGGCGTACGGGGCACTAAAACGCAGGTTACCTCGCCACGGGCCCGAAGCGGTTTCGTTCGTGTCTGATGAACATCCCATCCACGATCCACTGGGGCACCGCAGGTTGGCCTCTGGATTCTGGTACATTGCTCGCCAAGGAGGGGGTGGGCTCTGGGCTCTCCCGACAGCTGTGGCCCAGCGGGTTCCATTTTGCCCACCGCGCCAACAACAAAACAAAGAGAACGGGTCCGCGGCCTTTGAACGAACACCGCAAGTTGTCGAGACCGTTGGCGAGTAGGGCAGGTGCGAGTATCCCGCAGAGGAGCTCCATTCTCGGGGCGTCTCTTGATCAGAGCGTCGGCTCAGACTGGGTTGGTATGGAGAGCTTAACTGCACCAACAGGAAAGCAGAGCAACGAGACGGGATGTCCGCGTTGCTGGAACCATCCCCGTCTCCACCCACACTCCCTTGACCGGCCTGCAAGTCAGGGAGGGGACGCGGCGCCGGCAGCTCCAGGGTCTGCGCTGCATGGTGCTAGGCACGAATACTAGCAGCACCGCCCAATGGGCCAATACCCATGGGCCTCCGCCCTAGCGGGATTCGAATGGATGACGGGCCGGGCGGGCCAGCAGTGGAACGGAAAAGCAACCCCAAGGCCGAAAAAAGTAAAGAAAATGGGAGTCAAAGGCGCCGCCGTGGCTTGGGTGGAGAGAGACCATGACCCTCCTTGTCCTTGATGGCGACACTCTTTGAGACAAGAACAGCACCGGCGGCTCGAGAGGATACCTGGTTGTAGTATTCCGTGTTGAATGCCAGAGCAGTCTAGGCCGCTGGACATGGGGCTGCAATCGCAAACGAGGATGACAATGGCGTTACGTACGCCGTGCCGTTGCCACATTCGACGGCCAACCGAACTTGCCAACTTGCTGATCGCATCACGTTGCCGCTTCCACGCTATTATCTCTCTTTTCTTTTCTCTTTTCTTTTTCTCCTCTCTCGCCTCGTGTTGACGGCGTGGTTGAATGCCCAGTCGCGATGTCGTGCTGCCCCGAGGGGACCTTGGAGGGGCACTCGGCTGGTTTCGCGGACTGAGACATGGCCGGGACGCAGTTGATTTGCATCGCATGTGTGATGATGTGTCTCGTCGATGTGCCGTGCCATCATCCAAAGGGTCCGTGCCCGCACCCGAGAAGCCGCACCACGCATGGATTGCACTGGGCGCACACGCTTGTGGCACTGGCAGATTGGACGGTGCCACCAGTAAAGCCAAGGCGCAACATGGGACGGACTATGTGTTTGCCCAGCTGTGGCAGGATTTCAATCATGTGCCCGTAGGTATCCCGTCGCGTCGCCAGCATGCAGTTGACGGGAGCCGTGTAAAGCGTTGCGTCCATCCAGACGAAATTGATCGCTGGCCGACCCTTGTTGGATTTACGACTGGCAATGGCTGTCCCGCCTATCGGATCGCCGAATTGATGTCGAGACGAGACGAGACGAGACGAGAAGAGGCGACGGTCTGGGGACTCGAGTCAGTGGTGGTTTGTTTATCCCTAGACAAGAGGCCACGCCAAGCACTCGACGCCGCACGTTTGTCTGTACGAACGGGCGAAAGGATAGTCCAATGTACGGAGTACGGATACGCATGTACTTCGTACTTGTTGGTGCTCAAATATCGGTCGCATCGACGGCGGCTCTTCTTTGCCCTTTTCTCCACTGCACGTATCCTGCCAGCATCCTTGTTCTGCGTATGTAGGGAGACGTACAGCTCCAGACGAGGGTCCACGTCAGTTGCCGGCTTCTGCTTCGGCTTCTGCGTCTGCGTCTGCGTCTGCAAGCGAATTGCCTATTTCGTGCGGACGTACGGAGTACGGAGTAGAGGCTTGTCAAGTCGGATGATCTTGTTCACCTGTGCTCTGTCAGTTCGAATCGAGGTTGACTGAGGAGGCCCATCTGATAGGTGCTGGCCCTCCTCATTGGACCTGCGGTGAGGACTGGTTGAGGAAGGCAACACCCAGCCTCACTGATGACCGCCGCAGACTCGTGCCTAATTTGGGCTACGAGCGACTTCTTCTGCTGTTTCCCGAGAATCTTCCATCCCCTGCATCGCCTAAACTGCATGCTCCTCTACTATCCGCTTGTCTCCCCGTCTTCCTCGACAACGCCAAGACAAGACGACAATGGTGACGAGGCCACCAACGCTGGAACGGTTCAGCATTGCTCACACCCTCGCTCACACACGCATTCGCGCCGCCGAATAGAGGTGCGTAATATCGCAAGCGCTTGCATCACTGTCCGTTTCTGGCATCTCGCCCTGCTCAATCCAGCGGCATGCATGCGCTGTGCATTTCGATCGCGGACTGCCGATGTCGATAGGTCACAGCAGCTGCAGTCCCCATCTGCTAGCGAGATCAACATACATATCAGTTGCTGGAGCGAGGCCCGCGAGGGTACGGAACTCGTACGAGTGCGGATACATACGAACGTGCATGCAACCTCGCACAGCCACTGTCGAAAGGACGCTTCCGCTCGCCGGCGTTGGGACGGTCCAAAAGACAAGACGCAACACCTACGGGTCCTTTCGTTGCAACGGTTGTAACGGATATTAACTTGCACCAGTTGCGTCGTCGACGGCGAACAAGCTGCCCCATGAGTGGGTCGCGGTACGGCTCGGAGCCTTAGCCTGACGCCGGCGTGCATCCGTTCTCCTTGCAAAGCCGATGAGGGCCAGTCGCGAGAACCCGATGCTGGACGCCAGCTCCCAGCGAATGCCTGCCAAGAACATGTTGCGTACTCGTACTTTGTACATGCGGAGTGTATCCGTACGGAGTACTACCCCGTGCTCCGCTTCGATTCAAGTCGAGCTGGTGACGACGAGGGACACTATGTACTAATACAGGACGCCAGAACAGGACAACAAACGCCACCAGCGGCACCAGCGGGTTGATTGAGACGTGTCCCAGCTCTCTGAACCAAACCTTGCCTCGGCCCGAGAGCCGTGCCTTCCGCTGAGCACGAGGCTTTGCAAGCTGGATGAAGCCGACTGTACGGAGTAGGTGGGCGACATATTAAAGGACAAGCAACAAGTACTCCTTCCGGACTAGCACCCGAGTTCGCCAAGCTCTCGATCAATCCCTGTTAAGCTGGTTCCCAGCCACTGCGGGGGAGCTGGCGCCGTTCTGGCGGGTAGGAGAAGTGAATGGGCGCAAAGAGCGTGATGCGCCTTATCACCGACCTGGGCTAGTCCGGTAGGGTGTCCGATCAGGGCTCCTGAGGCCCTGAGCCAGTCAAGTTATACATACACAGGGAATACCGCCGTCATAGCGCTACGACCGCCCCTCAAGACCAGCCTACCACTTCCACCGTCGAGCAGACATGTGCCGGACGCGACTATGCCCAAGAAGAGCATTGAGACAACGCGTCTGTTTCCCCCAGTGGCGGTCCCGAACTAGCCGAAAGCCTTCATCGACCACCTCACGCCCGCACTTCATACAGGGCGTTTTGTGCGCATATGAAGTAAGAGCATAAAGTCGTGGGAGCAATGGCTTGCTCGGTGACAAGCCACGGCTTCGGGAACGTGACGCTCCGTGTCCCGCACCGCGCCGCGCCGCACCGTCTGGACCGCTTCTGGCCATCTTGTCCCACCCGGCGTCCCGTCCCGCGCTCACAGTACATACGCAACGACGAATATCCCAGCTTGCCTCTTCGGGTCATCGTGCAAGCATCCAGCACCAACAAAAGCAATTATGGATTCCTCGAGGTAACTACTATACTCGTACGGATACGGACTACACTACGAGTAAACGTAAACCAACAGCCACTCGCGGAAAGGCTACTGCGCTTCCAGGGCTCTCGAGTACGCACACACTACTCGTACGTAGCCAACGCCATGCAGCTCCGCACCCCCTGGCTTTGGCGGAATCTTGCATGGCATGGGACTGGCTAGGAGGGCACAAGATGGAATTTGTCGTCGACCTTGTCTCAAAGGGCCCCTTGAGCCCCGCACGTTCTGTGCAAAGGCCGGTTCAATTGCTTGGTATGTGCTACCTTTGCTTGTTCCTTCTCAGGTACGTACGTATGCTTCCGCTAACCAAGGGGAATGATGCGCTGGCTTGATGCTCACGCGCGCGAACAACAACATCCCGAACCTTGCATGAAATATGCACTGATCACCCAGCCACGGCGGTGCTGGGTTGCAGGCTGGAGGTGTACTCGTCACGCCTGCAACCCTGCACATTCTCTTTGGCTAGCAGGCCAACAGGCGTCCAGAGTCCCTGCTGCATAATAATCTGTCCATCCAAATCCTGAGAAGTCCAGATCTCCCAGCGGGGCCCCGTCGCGAACTGCCGATGTGTGTGACGGCGATCCAGCAGACAGACCCAGTCAGTTGCCTGGTCGTTGCTTATCCCTTGCAACCAAGCTTTGACGGCCTTGGATCTATACGTACGAAGCACAACTTGCATCATTTCGATCTCGCCCTACTAGCCAATCACGCCAGTTCTTGGGGCACACCACCATTCACAACGACAGAAGGGCTGGCTGGCTGGCAGGTTGGCTAGATGGCTGGTTGCCAGCTTGGTGCTTCTTGACTGTGCTGACCCAGCTTTCCAGGACCAGGGCAAGGTCGATACCTGCGCACGGCCTCTCTCTTGGCCCTGTCGGGTCGGTGGCTGCGCGCGCTGATATGCCTTGTGGCGCACGACGGACATATTCCCGGTGCTCCCCGCCCGCAAGGAGGGTGGCGAGACATTGGGGCAACAGTCCTCGACAAGGTGACTCAAGTGGTCAGCAATGCTACACAAGACTTTTGCAACTCTAATCAACATCTCTGCGGCGAGCAGCACATGCTTTGACCGTGATGTTTTAGCCACTTCTATTCGTAACAAGGTACGTAATCAAACACCATCTGCTGTTCAGTTATGCTTCCAACACCCCCTGTACCAGCTTACGATGCGAGCAGCTCGGCTTCGTTGTTGGTGTGTGCCATCTTATGGAAGGACTTTACCGGTCTGTCGGTATGGTAGTTTTTCAGCTCTCCTTGGCCAATTCCGAACCAGGCATTCGCCTTTCTTGGTTGCTCGTCCCACCGATACTGTTTCCTGGAATGAGTCAAGCGCCGACTGCAGCCCCTCAGCCAGTGACCTGCTGCGCTGCGTACTCGCCATCATTGCCGCAATGTCACCTGCCTTGTCCTACAAGAGCCGAGGTATGGGGAGGACAGACCAGGTTCATTTCGTTCATCTGAACGTCATGAGATAGTCCCCAGGCTGTTGTTAGTGGACAGTAGTTCGCGTCGTGTGCCTCAGCAGCAAAGTTTGGCCTGAATGCTCTCAGGTCTCTGTGGTCAGCACGCCGATCTCGTTCAGCCACAATCGCCGACAGCTTGGTTCGTAAAAGCCGCCTGTAAGCTTGCAACCCCTGCTTCCCTCCTGATGATCTGCGCCCATGGTCCCCCAGGCGAATGTCACCAAATATCCACCAACTGGACTGGTGCTGCCAATGCCGTCGGTTCGTCCGAGTCGACAACAACTTACGAAGCTGAATGATTCACCCCTGACATGGATGAATCCGCAGAGGTTATCACGTTGGGAGAAGCGAGGTCCCTAAATCAAGCATTTTGACTCGCCTCTTATCAGAGACGTACGAGGATTGTCGTCTCAACCAACAAACTCGCGCGGGTGCAACCCCAGACACGACTGCCATCACAGACGTGCAGCATCGCCCGCCGTCTCCTCCCGTAGGAAGCACCCAGCGCATGTCTCATCACCATGCCACGGCGTCAAAGATGGAGTGCCACTGCGGCAACATTGCGCCGTTGCATCCAGATCCGAACTGTCCAGCCTTTGCTCCGCATATGACCAGATCGAGATTCCGGCTCGCAGCCGCAAAGGACCCGCCCCCAGCGCTTTGCCCGAGACAGAGCTGTATCTCTGCAGCCTTCTGTCGGTGCCGAGCCTTGAGAGGCCACCGAGGGGGGGCGGCGGATGGGGTGCGCTATTTGCACAGACCAGAAAGCTGTGCTTGGAGCATTGATGGTTGACTGCGAAGACCCATCGCGCCACTGTTCCTCTCTTGTTCTGTTGATACTTCGTATGCTCTCACCTACCTCGTACGTGTTGGCGATGCGAATGCTTTGACAGGACGCACGACAGGCTGCATGACCGTTGGCAACCATAGGTCGGTCCATGGTCTTCGCGATGTCCCACAAGAGGTACGGCCAACGACGCCGACCCCACGGGCAGCGCAGAGTTGACACGACCACGTGGACAGAATCATCACTACTGGAGACTATGTCTCGCAAAGCTCAAGGTTAAGGAACACGAACAAAGTGTTGGCAATGCTGTCTCGAGGCCGGCAGCCGTGCTCACCCCTGGGTTTGCACCCGGCGCCGGAGTTCCTTCAAAATGCACTTTTACTCTCCGGGCATCCTTCCTGGGTTCGGATGCATCTACGAGTTCGTTTTGATCATCCGAGGCGGTCACCACATTAGCCTTTGCTACACTGCATTTCACAGCCGTGTCTGTGACCGCCTCTGCTCCTCTTTGGGCACTCACGCCCCTCTATTCTGTTGTTACACAACGCCAAGTTACACGATGATTGGTTCCACGACGCCGGTGGCCGTCCCTGCCCCTGTCCATCCGATGTTTTCGTCTCCCGTTCTCCCATGTTCATGTTCATGCCCTGCCCGCGTGGCCGATGGGGCAGAGTCCACCGCCAGCGGAGACATCACCCAGCGAGCCCCGGTATCGTGATGCTATTGTTGGCCCCGGGAGTTGTGATGGGGGAACCCAAATTCCCCGTTACACCATCTGTTGGACCAGACGGGGACACGAGGTACGAGTACGTACTTGTATGGCCATCAGCGAACAAAGGGCTTGAAATGAAGACGGGGGGAGAGGGCGGCGGCGGCAGGGCACTGTTGGGCTTGCAGATTTGCGCACTGCGCGCGGGTTGCCTCGTTGGGCCCGGTCAAATAGACAGGCCGCTGGCATGTTCGGACCTCGACGAGGCTTTTGCTCGCCTTGCATTACTAGTACGCGGACATGGCGTTCCGGAGGCCAGCCATAAAAGGGCTTTTTGCATCCGCATCTCACCGAGGCTTGGCGAGAATCGGGGACGGAGGGCTGGAGATGTAGACGTAGGCGCAGACGCAGATGTAGGCACAGGCGCCTGCCCTTGGCCCAGGTGCCGGACAAACCCGGTTTCGTTCGGGTCGCCCTGAAGAGGCTGAACGGCACGGGCGGTGTTGGTCAAGGGTAACTTGAGGATCACGAGTTGTGCGTATACGAGTTTAAATGCAAGGCGCTCTGCAATACATGATTCCTAGAGCGGTTTCGACTGAAGTAGCCGCAACAACACAGCTTCCATTCCACAATTTTCGGCATTTGGCAGTCTGTGACGAAAACACCTTACGGGGGTTGCCCTTTGTCCTCGGAACAACAACGCTTGATATGTGACAACCTAGGTTTTTGGTACATACAACGCCCCCTTTAATTCACACGCCAAAAGGCTCACCAAGTTCCTTCCGTAGATGGCTCCCACGTAGACGAAGTTCACTCGAGCTGGAGCCCGGCCTGCTTCATCAGGCCATAGAAAACGCCCTGCTGCTTGAACAGCTCGGCGGGCGTGTCGAACTCGACCACCTCGCCCTTGTCGAGCACGACGACGCGGTCGCTGTCGAGGATGGTGTTGAGGCGGTGCGCGACGGTGATGATGGTGCGGTTGGAGAAGAGTGGCGAGCGGAGCGTGGCCTGGAGCAGGGCGTCCGTCTCGATGTCGACGGCGGCCGTGGCCTCGTCGAGCACGAGGATGTTGGAGGGGGTGAGCATGGCACGCGCGAGGGACACGAGCTGGCGTTGTCCCTGGGAGAGGTTCGAACCTGTTGTCACCTGTGTCAGCGTCTGAAGCATACGAATTTGAATGGCCGCTTGAGCGGGCAGAGCAGGGGCGGAGTGCCGGCGAGGCAGCAGCGTATGTGCTCTGCTCGACAACGGACCCGACGTATGCCCAGGCCGTGTAAGACTCTGCTTCCAGCGACAGCCGCATGCCAAGTAGGGCAGAACTCTCGGACAGCCCGTGATCACGAATCACGGCGTACAGATATGTCCCATTTCAGCAGGCGGCAGTCACTTGCACATATCCGTACAACAATTCCACAAGAGGTGGGACAGAGCTAACAAAGAGATTCCGCGTGATATAAACTTACCTCCTTCGTTGATCTTAGCCTCAAGCCCACCATCCAAGTTGGCAATGTGGTCCTTCAATCGCGCGTGGTCTGCGGCAAATACGTCAGCATGTCAATCTGGGTATACAAACCGTGCTTTGTGCAGCATGTTACTCACCGAGGACGCTCCACAGTTCCGTATCGTCGTGGACGTGCCCAGGGTCCAGGTTGTCCCGGACGGTCCCTTCAAACAGAGCTGCATCCTGTGGGATGATGGCGAGTCGACGTCGCAGGTCCAGCAGGCCAATCGACGATGTATTGAGGTTGTCGATATTGATGTTGCCAGTTGCCGGCTCGATAAGCCGGAACAAGGCCAAAGTGAGAGACGACTTGCCGGCCCCAGTTCGGCCAACGACACCAATCTTCTCGTGGGACTTGATATCCAAGTTGATGTTCTTCAGCACGAGGTCCAATCCCTCACGGTATCGTGTGCTGTAGTTCCTGAAGTCCACCTCGCCCTTTGCGGGCCAGGCAACAGGCGGCCTCTTGCCAGCGATGATCTCGGGTGCCTCGCTAGGAAGTCTCGCATACTCGAGGACTCGCTCCACGGACACGATGTTCGTCTCAACCTCGACAGTCTGTCGCACGATCCAGTTGAGCGACGTCGTAATCTGAAGGGCGTACGACATAGCAAGACCGAGGAGACCGGGGCTCGGCCCGCGGTGGTTTGCCACAGCAATGATGGCAAAGCCCGCGGCGGCAAGAATAACGACAGCTCCAATAAACTCGAGACGGACGGCCAGCCAACGATTCGCGCTGATGGAAGGGAAGTACGCGCGCAGGTTCGCATCGACTCGCCACTCGTTCTCCAGCTCAAATCGCTCCTGCTGACGGTAGGCTCGAATCGTGGTGACGCCGCCGAGAGATTCCTGGAAGTGAGCATAAATTGGGCTGCGGCTGACGCTGTCCAATCGCTTGAGCTCACGGGATGTCCGAAGGTAGTACCGTTGGATGTAGTAGTAGGTAAGACTGAGAGGGATGATCAAGGCAACGAACGCTGGCGTGGCTACTGAGATGACGACAAGAGTGAAGGCGGACTTGGCCACGTTGACGAATAACATATTGAACGTGCGAGCCAAAACCTCGTCGACCCGATAAATATCACTGGTTATGGTCAGCATAGGCTTCTGTTGCGCCTCCGACTATGCCGGGACATACCTAGAAAATCGGTTCAGGATTCTACCCGTCGGGGTGGTATCGAAGAAAGACATTGGAGACCTGAAAATGGCGTTCGCCATTCGCTCGTGGAGCTTTCGGGATGCCTACGGCCTTGTCAGTACTTGCTGTTCGACGTTTCTCTTCTCGTAGTACAAACCTCGATGGAGCAGAAGATCCACAGAATCAGGGTTTGGATGACCGTAAGAGCAGAAGACCCAATGCCAAATGCAAAGTAGATGCCGATGTACTTTCCAATGTGGTCGTTTGAACCAGTCCTCTGGTTCTCCTCGGACCATACCTTCAGCCAGGCAGAGCCACCTGAAGACAAAGTTAGAGGACAGGGGCTTGCCGTTTCGTCAGTTGTCAGAGCACTTACCAATAGCCGCTATTTGAGAAGCGAGCAGGGCCACGATGTAAATGGCGACTGCCACCAGGTCGTTCTCCTTGGCATACTCGCCATAGACAGACCACTTCACCTTGCCCTGCTCGACAAATTCCTTGACTTGCTTGGTCCTGGCGCTTCCCGCAACTTCTTCGTCGGTGAGCTTGCCTCGAGGGCCCTTGAAGCTAGCAGTACTAGCTCGTCGCAGGGTTGCCATGCTACTGGATCGAGGTTTGACCAGCATTGGTGTCATTTCGGGAACGTCTTCAAGAGCCTCTTCCATTTCCTCCTTGTCCTGGATAGTCTCGGGCTCAATGACTGTTGACGTCTCGCTGGACAGGGGGGTCGAGCTGCTGGATCCACTGCCATTTGAATCTTGGCCAGCAGTCTTCAACAGATCAGCAACAAGGCCCCTTTTAGAGATGAGTTGGTTGTATGTGCCCTTCTCGGTGACCTCGCCATCCTTGAGGAGGGTGATGTAGCTGGCTTGGCGCAGAACCGCAACGGCGTTGGTCGCTAGAATCCGGGTCTTGGTGGAGAGCAATCCTCGGGGACCTAAGACATTGTCGATGATATGCTTGCCAACGTGGGAATCGACAGCAGACAGAACATCATCCATGAGATAAATGTCTGCTCTGGCATATACGGCACGAGCCAAAGCCACGCGAGCCTTTTGACCACCGCTAAGGGAAATGCCACGCTCGCCAACAACTGTCTCGTCGCCATCAGGCAACTGAGCAAAATCATCCAGCAGGGCACAGGCTTTGATGGTTTTGTCGTAGAACTCCGAATCGTAGCGATATCCAAACACAATATTCTCTTTGACGGTAGCGTTTAGAATCCAGCTTTGCTGGCTGGCATACGCGACCATTCCTCTGACTTCCACGGTGCCCTTCACCTTCCAGAGATCTCCGAGAATGCTCTGGAGGAAAGACGACTTGCCAGCACCGACTCGGCCAACAACACAAGAGAGTTCTCCCTTGTATGCGGTGTAGTCAATGTCCTTGAGCGCATTCTTACTCTCGTGGCGGTTCCAGGAGAAAGTGGCGTCACGAATGATGACGGACTCTTCGCCAAGTTGCTCGGGCGCCGGCTTGACTATGACAGCATTCGGCTGAATTTCTTCGGCCGCAAGGAAAGATGTCAAGCGGCCAACAGCAACCGACGCCTCGACAATGGAAGTAATCACCATAGGGAGGACCGCTAGAGGGAATGCCAGGAGGTTGAAGAGCGCTACATATATAAGTCAGTAACAGCCGCATACAGAAAGGAGAGTCGGGTGGAGCGTACTGAGGGCAGGGAAGACGATAGCAGTCGTCAGAGGGCGATCTTGGGTGAGCACAAAGACGGTGAAAGTCGAGCAAGACACGAGGAACGGGGCGGTATTCCAAGTGAAGTTGGCAAATGCCTGGGTGGCACCAATTCTTCGTAGGTTCTTGAGCTCCTGCTCGTTTCGGACAAAATTGAGCTTGTTCATAAAGGCAGATCCCCAGGCGTACAGCTTGATGCTCTTCATATTGTTGATGATCTCGTTGATGAGCCGGCTTCGGGCGTCCTTGTTCTTCATCTGGTCCTTTTGCAGGTTCTTCATGATCCTGGCGACAAACCCCTGAACGGGCATCATGACAATCATGACCACAACTCCGGCCATCATGGACCAGCCCAAGAGGTTGTAGAGCGAGACCATGCAGATGATGATCTGAAAGGGAGCTGACCAGACCTGCTGAGCGAATTGGGTGAGATCTTGCAGACGCTGGGCATCCACGGCCATATAGTTGACAATGTCACCTGTCGTCTTTGACGACCGGCCCTCGTTGGACAATCTTAGCGACTTCCTGTAGATGGTAGATCCGAGACCCCCCTTGATTCGCATTCCTGTCTCAAACGCTAGCTGGAAGTATTGATGCTGGGAACACATTGTCAGCTCGGCCACTAACCATGGAAGCAACAGCAGCAACTTACTATCATGCTGGTTTGGAAAACTGCGCAGGCAAACATGGCCAGCGCAATCGACGCGCCCTTGATGACGGGCTGCGGAACGTGACCTTTTTCGTATGAGTCCACAAATTCGATCAGGAATCGAAGAAGCTGGGGCTGGATGTATTGCGCCACATCGTTTCCGACTTTGAAGAGAGCGGCAAACATGTAAGGCCCGCCGTATGCTCTGAACAGGGCAAGCCACAAGGATGGCGAGTTTGGGCGGTTCTTGAGCTCATGGCTCCAGGCCTTCTCAAAGGATTCCCCCGTGTTCTTGGTCTTATCCGATTTGGCCAGGCCCCAAAGATCATTCTCCGTGAGGAAGACCTTGTAACCATATCTCATCAAGGGGGTCATCCACGAAAAGGTCAGCTTTGAGAAGACAGTCGCGTACTCGACGGGACATTCGCCATCCTCCGAAATGGCCTCGTAGCCGCTGGGCACAGTAGCACGGGGCCACAGCCACTCAACAAGGAATTCGACCGCGGCAAATCCAAACCCAACGCAGTAGGTGATGAAGTATGGCAGGTTGCTGTCGTAGAGCTGCTGGGAGATGAGGGAGCGCAACTTGATGGCAAGCGAGATGATGAGGAGCAGCCAGTAAAAGAGCACCACACCGTTTGCGTGCCTGAGTCGCGAGTGCTCAATCCATTGTATGGAAAATATTACCAGCATGGAGAGGATGGTGAGGATGGTCGTCCATACTCGGAAGTCGCCGTACCAAATGCGTGGAAGGTTGATGATCTGTATGGCAAGTTGAACGGCAACATCGGCGATGAGCGCAGCGAGGAGGGTCTGCAGTCAAGTCCGTCCGTTAGCTGTCAGGCCCTGGAGTGAATTGGGTCTCCGGCGTCGACTCACCTGCTTGACCCAGAAGTGAATGTTCTTGGCGGTCCCCTGCTCGAGCTGCTGCTTCTTGCTGAGCAGCCACCAGATGGCGACTGGCCCCAGCACGAGTCCAAACACAGACACAGCTGCAACGCCGACATCAATGAAGCAGGGCGTAAAGTCGTAGCGGTGCGGGCTCATTGGCCCCCATCCTTCCTCGTTGCCACAGAAGGGCTGCTTGAACGCCGCGGCCGCGAGGTAGCTGCTTCCAAGCCTCTGCAGCGGCCTGAGCCCCGAGAACGAGCCGGTCCGCAGGAGGACCTGCTGCTCGCTGTACGGGTCCATGATAGGGTCCTGATCCGAGTCGCGGTTCCTGATATCGCGAGGCTAGGGTCGCAGCCGTCACCGCATGCTCAGGCGTTCGGGTCGTCGGGGTTCGGTGCGATGTCGGCAAGGGTCGCGCGGTCGGGGGGCAGAGGCGTCTGCGGGGCGGGGCGGCACGGCGATGCGGCGGTGACGACAGTCGCTACCTGGAGAGCTTCGAACATGAGTCTCACGACAGAGACGGGAAGCCGGGTCGAGAAAGGCGTTTGTCGATGAAAATCTGGCGACCGAGAATACGGAAGCATCCTCTAAGACGGTGGCGCTTTGTCAGCGACGGCGCTAATACAGCGACGCAACGACGGCCCCCACCTGAAGCTGGGATGTGTTGCGGTGACGAACTGATGTCGCCGCTAAAACAGAATCAGGTGGCGCCGGGTTTATCGGAGATGGGCAGTAAGCCTACAACACCTACCCTGCAGCTATTTGCTCAGGTTACTCCGTACGTCGACGACAAACATGGCTGGCCTGCTTGATCAGCTTGAATTTATACAAAGGGGGCCCTGTGTACTCTGGTAACTCCATTAACCGATCTTGCTTCCTTACAGCGGACGTCATATCAGCTGCGACCTGGTTTACTTGTCCAGCGTCCGCAGAAACTCAACGACCCTCTGCGCCAGCCACTGCCGAGCCTCGTCTCCCAAGACTGTATGGCCCGTACCAGGAATCAGTCCGGACAATGAGCTCACAAGAGGGTTCGCATCGCGGTACCTCTTGTTCAGCGCCGCCTGGTCGATCTTGTCCGTGACAAACTCATCTTTCTCCGAGTGCAGCACCAACACTGGCTTTTTGAACCTGCCCCAGACCCGCGAGACAGTCTCGTCGTCCAGGTCAGAAGAGAAGTAATCATCGTCACCCCTGAGAATGTTCAGCGCGTGTCAAGAGATGGGCATGCTCGTACGTGTGCCTACCCTTTCGCACAGAGCGACTGCAGCCGATACGCTGATACAGGCGCACCAAGTACACCAGGAACCAGGTTATTCGGAAGGCAATCGTTTGCCTTCCCCTCGGCTATCCACTTGGCGGCAAGGTCGAGGCTGGCTTGGTAGTCTGGGAAGACAATCTCAAGAGACTCCCGATCCGAGACGGGTGCCTGAAGGATGAAGCCATCTACAGGCAGGTTGTGGTGCTTGGCGTAGTGCGTATATTCCATGCAATCCTGTCACGGTTAGGTATGAGAAACGAAAGCGAGAAATGAGCAACTGGCCGAACGTACTTGGCAGCCGGTCGAATGGCCAAACAAGACAATCTTCTCCCTGCCCAGCGTGCGCAAGTACTTGACGAGGGCAGATATGTCGTCAACGTCCTCCTTGAGGCTGGAAGTTCCGAATCCGATGAAAGAGCTTCTCAAGCGTATTTCAAAGACGGAGTAACTCAGCTCACCAGTCGCCTCCAGCTGCTTTGCCACCGTCCGGATATACGGCGTAGTGTGAGGGCCGTCTTTGAGGCCGCCGATGAAGATGACGGCATTTCGCGACGACGTTTTCCCCATCTCGTAGGCACAGGTGCCTCGATTGGGGGAACGGTAGGGGTGCGCGAGCACTGGGAACGGGGCGTCAACTGAAACCATTGTTGCTGGATGAGTGCAATGGTACTGTTTTACGAGCGCTGGTTGCGAGGTTTAAGAGATGGAAGCGAGCCTCGATGTAGGAAGAGGCGCCGATGAGGTGCTTTTATGTGCTTGTATCACGTGGCAATCGTTGAGCGGTATTGTAGAGTCGAAGATGCGGGATCTCGTGCAGTCACTCATCATCATACGCAGCCGAGGAAGGAAGCGACAGTGCGAATGAACACGGTGCCCTTCTGCGCAGACAAGCGGACACCGTCTTCAGTGCAAGCCCACCGGTTTGGCGCCCCCCTTGGTGGATAACGCCAACCACACACACATAATCACAGTGCTTGAAATACTTCTTACGGTACATGCACCCGGCGTACCTAAAGTCCTAAACAGCCAACATTGGAAGTCAATCTCAGAGTCCCGACTGAGCCAAACTGCGATACTCTAGTGACGGAGCCACCCTTACCAGCACATGCCAGGAAGTGCTTGAGCTCGAAGAGATCGCCTTAGTACCCGCCTTCGATGATCCGGATTGCCAGGCTTTTGAGCCAAGGATAATGCGCAGGTAGCGCACGTCGCAAGAAGCTTCTGCTTCCAGAGGCCATGGACACGACGCCCAACACCCAGGAACGAAATGCGCTGTTCCAGAAGGTGACCTTGACTCCGTTCTGGACCCGAACAGCTGGGATTCACGCTAACTCTCCCCAAGCTAAAGCCATGCTGCATCAAAATAAGTCAATTGGCAATCCGCGAGACGGAGACGCCTGCTGCTCCTCAAGAGCTGCTCGAGCTTACGAGCCAAGTGCTGGGGATTCTGAACGAGCAGGTCGAGCACAACCCAGATGCTCTCGATGAGAAGCTCGCCGAGTATGTCTTCTTTCCACTGTACCATATCTTCCGCCAGATGGACCGGTACCCAATGCTCCTCATCGAGAACTGCGTCAAGTGCCTCCATATCCTCATCACCCATGGCTGGAAGGCAAAACTCTCCTCCAAGCTTGGGCAGCAAATATTGAGTCTCCTCATCTTCATCATTGATGGAGTTCCCGGATCTAAGACCAAGCGAGAAGTTCCTGAAGAGACCGCGTTGGAAGCATTCCGCGCGCAGACGGCTCTGCTCAACACAGCGGCTTCATCTGCCACTGCCTCTTCTGGGTTGGCAGAGCAGGACGCAATCCCTGTTTTAGGACACGGCATTACTGTTATGCTGGATGGTGCTGTGGATGGCGCCAACCCGCAGATTCAACAAGAAGCCTTGCGCTCCTTGCGGGGCGTGTACACGGCAATCAGAGAGCACGAGGCCCTGGCAAGCTTCCTCCCCGGAACCATCTCTTACCTCGAAAAAGCGCTGTCTTCACCGAACAGATACAAATCAGCCGTACTGACGGGATACTTGGAGACTGTGCAACTGGTCGTAACGCGGGTGCTCGGCGACATGAGAACAAGGTCGATTCTTGCTCAAGGGCAGAGCGAAAGCCAGGATAGCGACGCGGATAAGGCAAAGGTCCTTAGTCCTGCATGGCTCAAGGCCACCGTATCGCAAGTCAAACTGGCCTTGTCAACAATGATGAAACTTCGCACGCAGGATGCACCCCAGGTACGAGAGGCGCTCGAGAGACTCTGCGTAACTCTGCTTGACGAGTGTCATACAACCCTGTCAAATTGCACAACAATCCTAGTCGAGACTGCGATAATTCTTGACAGCGGAGTCAACGCAACGCTGTCCACGCAAACAAGCTTGAGCCATCTGGTCAACATTTACCCGGAGTTAGGGGAGGCCGCCAAGACCACTGTCTACAACTGGATGTCAAGTCTGTCACGAATAATGCAGATCAGCGATGAAGACTCGAAGCAAATTGCGGTGCACAATCTGTCCAAGGGCCTTTACTTGTTGCAGAGCCTGGGCCTTGAATCGACAACTCTTGACGACTCTATATCGAGCACGTTAAAGGATAGCATGGTGTCGCTTGTCCTGGCATCATCGCAGCAGGTGAACCCTCGTACGCACCTTCAGCTGCTTGACGGAACTACTCCAGCGGGAGTTACATCGAACGGATCACTGTTTCAGCCGGTGATTTTGGCTAGCCAAAGCCAACGAGGGCTGCGAACTGAACTCATGGCTCTCATCGACAGCCTTGGTTCAGCATCTCAGAAGACCAAGATTGCCGCAAGCATGATGGAGTACGTCCGCGAATCATCCTCAGTCGATCAGATAGCCGCAATGTGGCTCTGTTACGAGCTTATTAAGGCCGCAATCACATCGTCTGCGGACGCAGATGCGTTTTTGGACCTGTCTGCGTTCACGGGGCCGTCGGAAGATTCAGACACCGTCTTCAATGACCTGTACGGCTTTGCTGTTCAAGTCCTCGATTCTCACATGGAATCAGATGCGGCAGATTGGCGATTAGAGGCGCTGTCGTTGGAAGTCACCGCATACGCTGCACACAGATCTGGCACCGCTTTTCGACCCGAGCTCATCGACGTGTTGTTTCCCATCGCGACACTTTTGGGATCCGAGAATAAGGGCCTGCAGCAACATGCTATTGCTGCTCTGAATGGCATATCGCTGTCCTGTCAGTATGCCAGTGTATCGGAATTAATTATTGACAACGTTGACTACATGGTCAATTCCGTCTCCTTGCGACTCAACACTCTGGATGTCTCACCAGCATCCATGCAAGTGCTTCTGATGATGATACGCCTGGCTGGACCCCGCTTGATACCATTTCTCGACGATGTTGTCGATTCCATATTCGCGGCTTTGGACAACTATCACGGATACACGGTCTTTGTGGAATCCCTGTTCTCTGTCTTGAAAGAGGTCGTCGATCAAGCATCACGGACGGACCAGCGACTGTTGACTGACCGGGAACGGGAAACGGTGGACCACAAGAAAAAGCCGCCAAAGAAGGACGGTTTGGATGACATTCTTGAACTCTTGGACAAACGGGCAGAGCGGAGGGTGCGCGACGCTGCAGAGGCCGCCAGTGGAAAGCCAATTGAGGGCCACCCAAAGGCTCCCTGGACGTCCGAGTCTGGTGGCGAGGATGGCGAAGAGGAGCAGCAGGATCAAGCAGGCGCCGCACCGAGCGAAGAAAAGCCGCCCAACTCGCCAACATACCAGCTTCTTCTCCGGATAGCGTCCCTTACCCAGCATTATCTGACATCGCCGACACCGAAACTCAGGAGATCGCTGCTGGAGCTGCTCACGACGGCATCGTCGATCTTGGCAGGGGACGAGGATGCTTTCCTACCCCTTGTCAATGCGGTATGGCCGGTTGTGATCAGCAGATTATACGACACGGATGCCTTCATCACGGTTGAAGCATGCTACGCACTCGCGGGGCTCTGCGAAGCTGCTGGCGATTTTCTGAGTTCCCGATTCAAAACAGAGTGGGGAGATGGGCTGGGCGACTGGTGTCGCAAGGTCAAGCAGCAGGCATCCAACGGTCCGAACCGCTTTAGGCCTCCAAAGGAGGGTAAATCGATATCCGGCGGTGACAAAGGCATTCTGATTCCGATCCGATCGGGCGGCGGCCTTGAAGGTAAGGAAGCGGGGCTTGAAGCTCGAGCGAAGTCTTCCGGCAGCCTTGGCCAACACGCCTCGCCTGTCAGGGTCTGGGAAGCAGTGGTGAAACTGTTGACTGCCATTATATCGTATGTCCAGGTTGACGAAGATATGTTTGACCAAATATTGGATCTGCTGTCGGACACATTGGAAAAGAGCCAGGAAGTACGGGAGGCTCTCGAGACTATCAATCCGGATGCAGTTTGGCTGGTGAGATACGAGCGAGGATACATCGAGTCTCTGCCTACGCCGAAGATGGAGGGCGTCAACTTTGCAGAGATGGTACAGACGCGGCGAGACTAGGGGGTACTCGACGGAGTGAAGTATTGAGAAACCTACGTTGCCAATTGACGATTCTATACGACTTACATGTGCGTCTCCTATATCTTTGAATTCCCTGTCAGGTATCCCTCTACTACAGCAGTCATAAGCCGGTTGGCAATGGCCTGGGGCGGAGGCACGCGCAGGTCTCCCTCCTCGTGCCCGTCTGGCAGAGGCCCGGCCAGGGAGCCCGTTCCCCTCCTCAGGGCCGTCCGCACTTCATCCAGGGTAAACCACTTTGCCGTCTCCAGCTCCTTGTCGTTGAGCGTGATGGCCTCCTCGCCGGGCAGCGCCTGGGCGATGGCACCCAGCATCAGGGTCGAGGGGTACGGCCACGGCTGCGTCGAGTGGATGACGACGCGGCCGACACGGACGCCGGCCTCCTCCCAGACCTCGCGGCGGACGGCCTCCTCGACGGACTCGCCCGGCTCGAGGAAGCCGGCGAGGGTGCTGTACCAGTCGGGTGGGTAGCGCGTCTGGCGGCCGAGCAGGATGCGCTGGCCGTCGGCGGACACGACGGCGGCGATCATGGTCGGGTCGGAGCGCGGGAAGCAGAGATTGGAGACGCCGTGACGCGTGTGGCAGTCGCCCCGGGGCGGGCCGCTGCGGTCGGCCGGGGGGCAGACGCGCTTGTAGCCGGCCTCGATGGAGAGGTTGGGGGCGCCGCAGCCGGCGCAGAAGGGGTGGCGGGTGTTCCAGTCTATCATGGACCGAGCCTGTGCGTACATGGAGGCTGCAGTTCTCGTCAGCCATGACCCATGAGTTGCAGATTCCGGGACAGGCAAGGCCACAACGGCTTCACATACCAGCTTCAGCGCCAAGGGTCATGAACCGCGCGTTAGTCTGTACCGTCAGACCCTTGTCCTGCTGCTGCTTCAGAAACGCCGTCGCAGCATCGGCGTAGGGGCCCTTGGCCGTCACGTCGACCGCAAAGAAGGGCTGTGCCTTGACGACGCCATGGTCCGTCGTCTCGATCTCAGCCGCCTGCTCGCCCTCCACGGTGCCGAGGAACACGAGCAGCGGCCTCGCCGCCGCCGAGTCGAACGCCTTGATGGCGTCGGCGTCGCTCAGGGGGAACGGATCGGACCCTATCAGCGGCTGGACGTCCTCCAGGGTCAGGTACGCGAGGCGCTTCCTATCCGAGACCAGCGGGCTCAGGCCATCGAGCGCGATGAACCGGCTGGCCGGGCTGCTGACGGCCCTGCTCAGAAAGACGGGGTCAGAACGCAGGAACGAATAGCGGTTGAGCTGGCCGCCGGCGTAGTAGTTGACGATTTCCTTGCCGAAGCGCTTGGTCAGCATGGAGGCGTCGTTTTGCAGAGCGAGGTGCTCGGGCATCATCGGCGGGGAGGACATTGGGCGAGCAGATGTAAACGGCACAAGTCGGGATGCCAAGCAGACTGAAAGCACCACAGAATCGAATCCAAAAACACCTGAGACTCGAAAGGGCTAATATTCTATGCTAGAGGTAGGACGATTTGTCAGTTGAGATGATTGTGGTGATGGCCGAGCGGTGGAGTTGGATGAGTAATTGCTCCGTTTCGTCGCCTCGGCTGAGTTGCGTGCTTCAGTTGGCTTCTCTACAGATGACAGCGACAGAGCTGAAGCTGCATGGCCCGACCAGCAATTGCGGAAGCGCCCTGAGTTAGTTCTCAACTTCCAGGTTCATGCTGGCTGAATCTTCCATGCACGAATAGGCTACGCAGTTGTGCCGGGCGCTCGGCTTGGCATGCAGTGCAACTGATCGAGAACTGAAACCTCCATGCACAACCCGACAAGACACCCTCGGTATTAGTTCCCAATTGGGGTGGATGGCGATCCCACAGACGACGGATCTCAGGCTCTCAGCTTCAGGGCGCTTTAGTGGACTCCCCCGCATTCTCACAGCGGATGTGACGTCTGTGCAGCCGCCATGTCCCTCAGCTGCGTGCCGTTTTTGGCAACCTTCCCTGTAGCGGACTAGGATTTCGACGCCAAGTCGAAGCTACCTGTTCTCCATTGCATGGATGGCGCCATAAAAAAGTCTCTTCCACTACTTCGCCTCCCTCGAATGTCGACCTCCCGTCTTGCTCCATCCCTCATCTTCTCCTTCTCCTTGCGTTGGTGACTCGAATAATACATTGTTTCTTTCTTCTTGGGAACAGGAAAGAGACAGCAAAAACGACGCAGCGGGGTCGAGTTTGCTTTGACGACTCCTGTTCGTCTGAGATTGTCATCGTCGTCGTCGCGGGCTGGACGCCGCACGAGAGCAGCAATGGCCCCTCCAGCGGGGACTTTCCACCTCGATGTCGAGGCCATCTCTGGAATATGCGGGTAAGTTGCTTCTGCAAATTCGCCTAAACATTGTCCGTAACTGACAATCTCTGCTTCCAGTTCAATATCCATCGCTTGTTGGGGTCCGTACGAACCATTCCCTGCGCCGCCGCGAGCCCGAAGCTGACTTCCCTGCAGTCGTCGTCTTTTCACCACAGATCATCCAGCAGTTCCAACAAGGCAACGCCGACGGCCTCTCGATACAGTTCATCATAATCTGGCTTCTGGGTGATGTCTTCAACATCCTGGGTGCGGTTCTGCAAGGCGTTCTTCCTACCATGGTACGGCACATGCCCCTGCACCGGCTGACAGCGGCTGACTCGGTGCTTCCAGATCATTCTTGCTGTATACTATACCATTGCCGACATCGTCCTCCTCTGTCAATGCTTCTACTATCGCGGACTCACATGGCGCGACGAGCCGGCCCCTCCCGCCAAACCCGCACCCTCCGCGATCGGAGAACCCGACGAACGAACGTCCCTGCTCGCGCACGCGGAACATGGCCATCGCGAACGACGGGGGTCCAATTGGAGTGGACTCTCACCGGCGGTTCCGCATATGCCCGAAACGACCGTGCAGCAGGCACCGCCGACTGCGCTGCAGGCTGTTGCATGGAACACGACTGTAGTGGTCATGGTGTGCGTTGCCGGCGTTATGGGGTGGTTCCTCGGCGAAAAGGCGACCAGCGGCAAGGAGAAGCCCTCTGACGGGCCGGGTGACACGCTCGAGTTCAACCTCTGGGGCCAGTTCTTCGGGTACCTCTGCGCCGTCGCGTACATTGCCTCGCGCATGCCGCAGCTCATCCTGAACTGGCGGCGCAAGACCACCGAGGGTCTCAGCATGCTCTTCTTCCTCTTCGCCTGCCTCGGAAACGTCACATACGTCCTGTCCATCTTTGCATACGACCCGAAGTGCCCGGGAGGCACCTGCAAGTCTGGCGAGGCGAGTCGGATCTACGCTCGCTACATCCTCGTCAACCTGAGCTGGCTGGCCGGCAGCCTGGTTACCCTCCTAATGGACCTCGGCGTTTTTGTGCAGTACTTCATCTACCAGACGGAGGAAGAAGAGGAGGAGCAGGTGTACCACCACGTGGAGACGTCTAGACAAAGCCAAGAACACCCCGAGGAAGAGCATTGGGACAACCGACCGCTGCTTCAGCGCGGTGACTCTAGTCACTTGTGATGAACAGCCACTTTGTTTCATTTGGAGTTGTTCAAGTAAGATGTGTTTCACGCATCAAATGGAGATCAAATGGAGGCGGCAGGAAAAGGCACTGGCGCATTTGCGGAGAATTTGGATACCAAAAGTGCATTGGGAAATTTGGTCTTTTCTTGGGTCGATTGGTTTGGCGTTCCTTGGGTCAAACCATGGGGAGAGAATCTCGGTTCGTTCATTTGATGATGGAAATTGGCTGTACAAGTAAATAATCAACTTATTGTACGAATAACATTCGACAAATCATCTTGTTCATGCATCTGATCATGATCATTTATTGGATGGCTCTGTATCCAGGAAGACCACAGGCCCGCTGACGGACAATTGCATTCGCCGCGCCGGGTTGCTCAGCCACGCCAACCAAAACAGGACTAGCGCAGATCCGCCGACCACAGCATAAAAGTCTTCCACCGCCGAGCCTCTTCCTCTTCTTTTTCCTTTCTTCTTCATCATCAGTAAGGGTTATTTCTACACCGTCAAGTGTTTTAATAATTTTTACGGCGGCTCCGCGAAAGCGGCTTGCTGAGGGCTATCCATACTTCTTCCGTGGGTTTCCTTCCGTTCCCGGCCTCCTAAAGAAACAGTGACTGCTCTTTCCTACCAGCCGCGAACGTCGACTCGACAGGTTTGTGACTGTGGGGTGGTTCCGACATACCTACATGCGTTGAAAAGAATTGCTGGATTGTGAGGGGGGATTGGAGGAGCTGAGGACGCTGGAGGCAGCTCGGTGGTCGTAGAGGAGCGGGTGAGGATGCTTCCATCTTCGCCCGAACTGTTTTGACAATGTGTCCCTCGTGCTGTTCCATTGCTTCGTAGCAGCAGGCCTCGGGCTTTCGGGCTTGATGCCTCGAACCTAAAAAGCCCTCCGTCCGCCGAGCATCGCATGTTGGATTGTTCCAATGTGCAGCTGGAATACGAATACCTGGCTAGGACTTGCGTCCATGCTGGTGAGCAAAGTTTGCGCAATGTGACATTGGGGTGCCACAATCCGCAGCTACTCGTACGGCACCGCTTGAACACGCCCTCACTCAGCCGGCCACTTCAATAGCAAAACCAATGGAAACCCTGCCTCATAAATCATGAATGCTGTTTTCGGCCGGCCGCCCTGCCAGCTCCGCGGTTCTCAGCTGCCGGATTTGCCTCGACGGCCGCCACGTGACTCGGAGTAGGTGAGCAGCGAGCGTCGCCGCGCACGGACCAACTCGCGCGGTTCCCGAAATTTTTCTGACATGCACTCCATATCCGAGTTGCGCCCAAAAGTTGCCGCGATCCCCTCCCTCCTATCCCGAGTTCGCCGTCACTGCCATCGTCGCCCGTGTCCGCAATCATGTCGTCGCTCTGGAACGCCTTCACGGGGGGCAACAAGCCCTCGCAGCACCAACAGCAGCAGCAGCAGCACCAACCACAACAACAGACCGCACCGTCCTTCAACACCTCCACGTCCTTTGACCCGTCGCAGGGCCAGGGCGTCGAAGCCTTCCTCCAGAACTCGTCCTTTGCCGACCCGTCACAACTACACCCGCTCGCGGGCCTGGACAAGGACACCCTCGAGTACCTGACCCTCGAGGACTCTGCGCTCTCGGACCTGCCCGGCGGCCAGTCGGTGCTGCCGTCGCGAGGCTTCACCGACGACCTCTGCTACGGCACCGGCGTCACCTACCTCACCGCGCTGTCCATCGGAGGCGCCTGGGGCCTGCAGGAGGGCCTGCGGCGGTCGAGCGGCCAGCCGCCCAAGCTGCGGCTCAACTCGGTGCTCAACGCCGTGACGCGGCGCGGCCCGTTCCTGGGCAACTCGGCGGGTGTCGTTGCCATTACATACAACTGCATCAACTCCCTGGTCGGGAACCTGCGCGGCAAGCACGACGCGGCGAACAGCGTGCTTGCTGGCGCGCTGAGCGGCATGGTGTTTAAGAGCACCAGGGGCGTGCGCTCGATGATGATTTCTGGTGGTATCGTGGGCTCCGTGGCCGGCGTCTGGGCGGTAAGTCTCAAAACGTTATGCTGTTCTATAGGCGCAAGCCGGTGCTGACTGTTCTTTAGATCGCCCGACGATCCTTCTTCCCCGTGCCTGAGCCCGTGGCTCCGATGGAGAACCTGTAATATGCTGCAAAACCTGGCGAAAAGCGCCGACCCCCAATTACGGACGCAAACGTCAATAATGGACAAAAATCGCCGACTGAAAGACGGACGAATAACAAAGGTGGAGATGGCGGTGAAGACCTAAATGCCTTGTATATGCCGAATCTACGGTCTCGGCGGAGTTTCTTTTGGTGGCATGGTCATGGATGATCTCTCCTCCCATGAACAGAACGTGTACATTACAGCCGGTAACTGGCCAGCGAGCATTAGACCATACAGGAAGGGCGTCGGGTCTACAATATTATGTGATTGAATCAACTGCTGGGCTGTTTGACAGTGCACGACATGGCGGGAGCTTACCCGTAGGATCGACTCTGATGCGGGGGGCTGGGGAGTTTATGTGCAAACACCAAGTCAAAGAGAGGTTGGACGCTGTTGGACAATCTCGAGTGCAAACGAAATCGACACCAGGGGTTGGGAAGTTGCAAACCAGCTTGGGGAAGCAGACAAGGCGGGGGAGCGTTGCGGGTAAACAAGAAAAGGCTGGTGCTAAAGGCAGTGAATCAGGACAACGGACCACAGCGACCATGGCGTGAAATCAGTTGAATAAACGAGAAAGCCTCCGAATGGCTGCGTGCGAGCAAGTTTCGTCCAATCGAGACTCGAGACGCACTCGCCACTAGACGACAACTACCCCCTTTTCATATCAACGCACACAAAGGCAGTCACCTGCAAACCGACACGCGAGACGGAGAGCACGCGCGCACGCAGAGACACAGGCGAAATGTGTCTGCCCTGCTTCCCGTGGACGTGGACGCAGTACGAGGACCCTCTGGACTCGATGCCGGAGCAGTCCTTTTGGACGCACGACGGGAACTCATGGGTCCTGCAGCGGCTCGTAAGTGCAGCGGCCTCTTCTCTCTCTGTCGTTTGCTTTTCTGGTCTCGGGGCTTCCCTTCTGTGTCTGCCTATCTGGTTGCTATCCGGTTGGCTGCGCGGCACGGCGTGAGCGAACGAGTGTTTGCACGGCCAGCAACAGCACCCGCTTCGTTGCCAGCTGCCTGGCCGCCGGGTCTCTGGCAACCCTATCGGTCACGGCTGATCGAGGGCGGCCTCTCGCCTGTGGGTGGAAAAAGCGATTTCTGCAGCTGGCTGTGCGCGTGCAGACTCTGCTCCCACAACACACGCGCTGTTGCCGCGCCGCAACCCTCCCCCCCCTTTTCTCATCTCGTGTGCAGAGCGCACAACCCTCCCTCCCATCTCTGCTTTTTCATCCCGCAACAACCCCCTACAGAGCGCGGCCAAGGATCTCTCTTGCCGGAGAGCCCAGCCATGCCCGAGGCAGGAGTCGACACCAAGTCTCCCAAGACCGCGCGCCGCCTCCGCACGGGTCCTGAGCACATCGCCGCCAGCGGAAACCCTCGCCAGGTGCACTTTGAGGAGCAGCGCAGCGGCAGCGGCAACGGCAACGGCGCCGACGCAGCCAGCGAGAAGAACGGCGGCAGCAGGGACTCGGTCCAGCCGACCAGCGCGCCGGCGATAGGCCCTGCGCCCGTGCCTGGACTCCCCGGCGGCCAGTGGTTCACGTCCGCGGACCCGAGCCGCAGCATCTCCCAGCCGGCTGTTTTCACAGCACCGCAGCACCAGCAGCAGGCGTCTGCCTTCTTCACCGGCCAGCAGCAGCCATCGACCTTCTTCGCCAGCCAGCAGCACCATCCGCAGCATCTCGCTGCGCACCACAGCGTCACCTACATCGGACACCACCCCAACCCGCTGCAGCAGCACCCCGTGCACCTCGCGTCGCCCGTCATGGCCTCGTACTCCAACGCGGGACCGCCGCCTTCGGGCGTCAACTTCCAGCCGCCCGTGCCCGACTCGACGTTTGGGCCCATCCCGCACGTCTACGTGCCTCGCTTCGATGCCGGGGGCCTTCCCGTCCAGGGCATGCCCTTCCAGGGCGCTCAAGTCGGTCTCCCCGTTTCACCTGTTCAGTTTGTCCCCGTTCTTGCGGGTATGGCGAGCGCCGAGGTGCCCGCCGCCGCGGCTGCTACCTTTACCCTGCTGGTGCCCAAGACGTACTACCTCAACGGATATAATTACCATGCAAGTGCTCTTGTCCTGGCGTGTCCTGGTGTCTGTGTTGTTTTGGGTTCTCCTATCTCGTGATACTCTTGGCCAAGCGGCTGACTATCATCTTTCTTCACACCACACATCTCATTTCTCTCTCTCGCCCTCTTGCTCGATAACTCCTCACCATGTCAAGAACCCTCAGCTGACAAGCAGTTTCTCCTACAGCAACCAGGCAGTATGCCTCTCGGTCAGCAGGGCTACGTTATCGCTCCGCAGCCCGGCTTCTCTACCCAGAACATCGCGCAGCAGCTGCAACAGCCGCAGCAGGCCCAGCCCATCCTGGTCAACGGCCAGGCTTACTACCCCGTCCAGGCTCCCGCTCCCATGGCTGCCTTGGCCGGAGGACAGCCCTTCCCCTGCGGCGGCCCGCCCATCATGGTCCAGGGCGGCATGAACGCCGCCGCCTTCAACGGCCCGGTCCCCATCGTCGCCAGCGTTCCCGCCAGCGCCGGCCCCGAAGTGTCCGGCCTCGGACGCACCCCCAACGAGGAGATGATCCGGCAGGTGGAGTTCGCGTACCAGAATAAGCTCTTCGAGCCGCAGGACTTCAAGCCCAGCGATGACGACCCCAGCCGCTTCTACTACTGCCGCGAGCAGGACGGCAACTGGACGCAGCGCAGCCGTTACACCCTCGACCGCATGGCCGTCCGCTGGTACGTCACCGACGAGGGATGGTTCTATGCCGTGCGCCTCCCCGACTAATTCTGCCGATGAAATTTCGATACCTTTGGGTCGTGGAGTTGTACGTTTGTTCAGGGCGGTGCGTGTCTTCGCCCTAAGATTTCTCCTTTGAAGTACGGAAAGGCTACTGCGAACAGGTTTGCACACCCCCCATGGCACCATTCTTGCATTTATCTAACAGTCTCAAGAAACGCCTTAGGGTTCTAGTCTCTGCTTGCTCGACACCTGTCGCCCCGAACTGGTATGCCACCGATCCCTCATACCACCCCGTCAAGGCTTTTACTAACACTCGATCTAGTCTGATCGCATTCCCGGGAGGTTTGCCGCTGATCATGCGTTTGCGATTGAGGACCACCTCTGCGGAACTGGCCACGGAAAAGAACAACGAAAACATCTGAAAAAAAGAGAGAGAGGTCACAGAATGGTGGTGGTTTTGTCGCGAGTGGCGTGTGGTCTGGACATGGCTGTATGCATTACCGGAAGGGGTACATGGGTTTTGCTAGGCGATAGGCACCTCGGGAACTGCAAGATTGGTCAACCTGCTTTGTGTGTTTAATGTGTGACGTGTTTCGTGCGTAGCTCTGTAGAACGGCATCGTCCCTGGTGTAAGTCGACAGCAGACGACCAGTTATGTTGAATTCAAGCCAGCTTCACGTGGCTGGTGGCTCTCTTGATACATCCAAACCCATCCGGGCCGTGTCTATGGATCGTCTAATATTAATATTGCATATGAACCCTGACACCGAGAAGCTTCCACCTTTCGAGTCGTTTCTTTCCTTTATTTCTTATGGTCGCCACGACAGGGCCGAACTCGCGCTTCCTTCATCTGCCCTCTCCGAGCAATATTCGTGTCGTCAACTGGCGTATTTGCCGTGAAACAATTCTGTTTGCAGGGCGGTACGACATTTGCCGACCCCGTCCTCTCGCGCTGTCGCCGAAAAAAAAACGCAGACACAAACAGCTGCTCGCCTCGTGGCTACCTCAACACGCCGAACCCTTCAAGTCGGTCGCCGCAGGGGGTGTGCCTCCGTGTTGAGCACGAATTCGTCCAGACTGATCAAGTCGGGCGGCGAAAAGATGAGATAGAAGTACTTGAGCGTCTCCGCCATCCAGAAGCTCTGCAAAGACCACGTCAGCCAAACAGCTCCTTCACCCAGCCCCGGTTTGCGGGATGAAAAGGGGGGCTAATTACCTCCATGGAGTCGACCTTCGTCGTCTCCCCCGTCACCGTCACGTCTTCGATCGCCGAGTTGGCCAGATCCGTCTCCGTTGAGCGCATGACGCTCTGGAACATGTCCCACGCAATGTCCTGCAGCTCGGCCTTGCCCGTGATGCGGTACAGGATGAAGATGCTCTCAATCGCCTCGGGCCGCAGCTGGTACCGCGCGTCGCGCGCGTTGGCGAAGCCCTTGGGCAGCCGCGTGTCGCCGTGCTTGCGCCAGTGGTCCTCGTCCCAGGCGCACGGCTCGAGCGTCTTGCAGGGTATCAGGTTGAAGATCTCGGGCATGACGCCCGTGGGGAAGCTCGCGTAGGCCCAGCTGCAGCCGCGGGCGAGGCGCTCGCCCAGGGACACGTGCTCGTCGATGTCGAAGAGACGCCCGCCAAGGCCAAACATGCCGCCCACGAAGCACGTCAGGTGCTGGCTCTCGGGGATGCGCTTGTCGGCGGCGCGGGCGTGCCAGTCGCCCGCGAAGAGGACGTCGTTTTGGTCTGGCAGCATGGGCCGGAAGAGCAGGTGCTGGATGGCCGTGTCCATGGCGGTACGGTACAGTTTCTCGTACGTGTCGTCGACGCCACCAAGGAGCGCATGCATCTTGGGTAGGTACTCGTACAGGGAGTCCGCCAGGGCGCCCAGTGTGAACCTGCTGTCCCTGACCTGTTCGTTCTGAAAGTCCAGCGTCGTGGGCCACATGCCGGGCAGCAGCGTCTCGTTCTGCGTCCGCTCGAGGAACCGCGTGACCCGGTCCGTGGCGTCGTAGAACTTGGGGTCGCCGGTGAGCTGCGACAGGCGCGTGAACTCGACGCACAACGACGCGGGAGAGGCAGACGGGTCGTTTGAGCCGGCGACCAGCCCGCCATCGCGCGCCTCCTTGAAGTTCAGCCAGAAGCCGGGCATCCTGTTGGGCGTGTCGAACCCGTGGTATAGCATCTCGCCCAGCTCGAGCGCCTTGTCCAGCAGCGCCTGGTCGCCGCTGAGGTCGTACGCGCTCAGCAGCCCGCCCAGGTGTCGGATCGTCGTCTCGAACAGGTTCGCCGCGCCGGCGTCCGTGTCGGCCCAATTGATGGTGCACACGGCGGCCGACGCCACGGCGAACTCGTCCTTGAAGCCCATGATCCACAGCGTGTCCAGCGAGTCGACGAGCGTGGCCGCCCAGCCGCCAAAGGGGTCCTTGTGGCCGCCGGATACGGGCAGCAGCTCGTCGCGCATCCAGGCATGCTTCCTGTACGCGTCGTAGCTGCGCTTGAAGGCCTTGCGGACGGCGGCCCGGCGCTCATCGGCCTTTGGGGCGCGGATGAATGCGCTGGGGGGCGCCTGGACGCGCGGCAGCGTCCTGGGCTTGCCCGTCGGCAACGGTTTGATCGAGGACGGGGGGTGGAACTGGTGGACCGTCGTCCAGTCGAGCATCGGCGTGACGGACCTGGGCCGCGGCGGAGCCGACGAGGGCATCAGGTGTAGGACCAGTATCACGGTGAGGGCGAGGCCCGTCAGTAGGACGAGTCGCGATATTCTCCGTGGCATGGCCATGGCGTGCGTCGAGGCCGGCGGCGGAGCATTGCCCGTCGTCGGCGAAGAGAGGAAGAGGAATTGGGTGAAGCAAGTTTGATACGCTGTGCCAAGCTGCCCGCTCGCGACGCCAGGAGATTGCTGGCGACCTTTTAACTTAGGTCAGCGAGCCGCGTCTCAGCTTCGCATGAAGTTGATACAGGGGCAAAGGGACGTTTGCAGAAAGGATCGACCTGGTGAACCACAAAAACCCACAGTCTGACGGTGAGCGAGCTGGTCGGCCATCTGGACGATCTGGACAATTTGGAGGCCCAAAGACGGGTTGACTGGCTGGTGTTTTCGTCCTTTGAGGCTTCTCGTATCCCGAAGCGGCATCAATCCCGTTTCCGGTACCTTTGGACCGGAGGCTTACCCCGTGGGTCCACGACGCCCCCAATGGGCACATAATGCTCTGTCACCGTTTTGTCACCGCAGTATCCCTCTGGGGGCGGCTTGTTGGACGCGCAGACCCCTCTCGAACCCGTCACACTGACCGTGCTTTCTTGTAGCGACCTGCACAACGCCTAGGCGTACGATGCGACGGTGATAAAAGACGATTACGCATACCCGAGTCAACAAACACGGTGGCTCGGATCCCAGTGTAATTTCTTCCAATGTCAACGTGCCCGTGTGCGTGTTGCCGCAAAGGCAGAGCCTGATGGAGATTCCGTCGCCGATGGTGGACAAGTTTGAACATACTGCAGCCATATCGAATTAGGATGCATATCAAAACATTCGACGTACAACACCATCCATGCTTATACACAAGGGCCGTACTTGGTACGTGTCTCCTATCCGTCCCCTATCCACTCCCTATCCCGTTTCCTATTCCGTCCCCGTTATCCCTCCCCTTTCCGCGGCCGACCCCCGCCTCCGGGAAGAACCTCCAATAACCACCGTCGCCTCCCGTCCGAGCTCATGCGCCGAGGGCCATCGACTTTTTGATCTCAGCAATCGCCTTGCCCGGGTTCAGGCCCTTGGGGCAGGCGCGCGTGCAGTTAAGGATAGTATGGCACCGGTACAGGCTCATGTTGTTCTCCAGGTTGATCTTGCGCTCGGCGGTGCGCTCGTCTCGGGAATCGGCCAGCCACCGGTAAGACTGCAGCAGGATGGCAGGGCCAAGATACTCCTCCGAGTTCCACCAGTATGAGGGGCACGAGGTCGAGCAGCAGGCGCAGAGGATGCACTCGTAGAGGCCGTCGAGCTTCCGGCGATCCTCCTTGCTCTGACGGTACTCCTTGCCCTACGCACTATCAGTCACCGCACACAGAACATGCCAGGGGGTCGACTTACATCAGGCGCCGGGGTGTCTCGCTGGAGATAGGGCTTGATGGACTTGTACTGCTTGTAAAAGTGCGTCAAGTCCGGGACGAGGTCCTTGACGACGTAGGTATGCGGCAGGGGGTACAGCTTGACCTCGGACGCAGGCTCTGCAGGGATTCGGCCTGCGGGAGCGTTAGTCGTCTATACGTTGCAGCAGCAACTCGCCTGGCGCGAGTTGCTTCATTAATGAGGGGGCAGCGCGGCAAACATACAGAGGCAAGCCAGGGTGTTCTGGCCGTTGATGTTCATGGCGCAGGAGCCGCAGATGCCCTCGCGACAACTCCGTCGAAAGGTCAGGGTCGGGTCGAGCTCGTTCTTAATGCGGACCAGGGCATCGAGGATCATGGGCCCCGTCTTGTTGAGGTCGAGCGTGTATGACTGCATGCGCGGCTTCTCGCTGGGGGTGTCCGGGTTCCACCGGTAGATCTGGAACGTCTTCATGCGCGGCTGCTGGTCGGCCTCGCTGACCGAGGCCATGGAGCGCGTGAAGACGGCGCCGGGGCGTAGGGCAGCTGTCCTGACGGACGCGCCGAGGATTCGAGCGGACGAGGAGCGGAGAGCGGCCATTTTGGCGCAGTGTTGGCAAGCCGAGCTGCAGGGAGACGCGGCGAGGAATTGCACGTGGGAGACAGGCAGCGGTTGCGATGGACGAGTCGAGGTCGAACTGCTGAAGTGATTCTCGGCGCAGGCTCACTCGATGGAGGACATCAATGGCTCGTCGACGACTCGGTGGCGTGGGATGGAGCGCAGGTGATCGTTCAGCACTTCGAATCGTCATGAATTTGGGGGAGTAGCCATCCTCGGCTATTGGAACACTGGATCGCTGCGCACCCGCCAGCCAATCAGCGGCGAGTCATTGTCAATTCGGCTAAGAAGGAGAAAGCCGGGACCTGTTGCTTGTGAAAACCGGGGGATCCACGGGTAACAATTTGCGCTTCCGTGCCCCGGATTGCGTACTTTATCTACCACCCCGCTAGCCAACTGGAGGCCAAGATCTGCCTGCCTCGTTGGGTCGCATGTCCGTGACACCCACTATCATAATTAGAGGATTACTGCTTCGTATTTGCACAGCAAAGATCTCTTTTCGTACGAAGTACAGCTATTTCACACTCGGCCAGAAAAGGACAATCTCTCAACGATAGCATCTAGCAAAGGCGCAACTCCTTGCTGTTTTCTGGATGAATTACTCAATGGGAGAGGTCAAACAACCATGGTAAGTAGGAGTGAGCCTAGAACCTACGGATTACAGGTTGCCACAGCGATTCAATTTGCACCTCTAATAGCAAAGGTACTTCTGCGTTTTACACCTGAAAAGATGTAGACTGTACGAATAGAGTTTCTTTTCTTTTTTTTTTTTTTTGGC
>JALHBX010000651.1:0-22527 GCA_024340025.1 Tolypocladium tundrense | reverse complement strand
CCCCCCCCCTCCTTCTGCCACCCAAGGCATTGCGCACCGATCACCTAGCCCAGGCGATCAAACAGGACAGGCGCTGGGCTCGACGTGCCGGACCGGTCTCCGCTGTCGGGGTCTGCTGTGCGCGCGAGAATTCCCGGTGCTCCGGCTGCGCGTGCGCCTGGCCTGGGACGGGGCCGCGCGCGTTCATCTGCCGGGGCCCGGCCGACGGCATGGGCCCCGGCATCTGGGCTTCGTGACAGAGATCTCGCGGGTTTCATTGGTACTCGTACGTAAGGGCTTGGCGACTGCACCCCCGAGGTGCTGCATGCTGCTACCCTATCGACGACGGCGAGTGGCCGGGCCCTCGAGGCGTCAATGTACGGTACGGCGAATCGGCCAGCGGCACGACGTGGTGGAGCAACGGTGTTTATGCGCCAGGGACCAGGGCGTGGGCCGGCGGCGAGGAGGGCAGTCTGTGTGTGGTTTCAGAGGTGTCCGGACGGGAGGCTACGCGGCGGGTGGCTTACTGTTTTCGTCTTTCTCTGATGTTGGGAGGCAAGATGCGGAACGAGAAGGATCAGGAAAGAGAGCAACAGTGAGCGGTCCCGATGTGTACGCTACGAGTCCGTGAAACAAGGGTCGCAACGTAGCCGACAGCTTGGACGTGGCACGGACTGGGTTGTCGTCAACCGCACGTCCTCCCGCCACTGGCAACAGAAGACAACGACGATGCTGATGTGACAGACGTCGGAGGGCGAGCGACAAGCAAGATACGCACGAATGTCCACACACCGCCGACCCGATGGTCCTGGTCCCACGACTTGGTTGCTTGCACTAGATGGACGCCGACCGCTCGGGCGGCAACTCTGAAACGCTTGCTTCCCTCTTATCCGGACTCTTCATTTACGGCAACTCTTGAGCGGCACGAGGGAAAGCGTATTGGCCACCGGGGGTTTCTTACGTGTCAAGTTTGCCATCGCCCGTTCCACGAACGACAAGCCGTAGCGCTCCACGATCATCATGCTGGGCAAGGGGTCAACGTAACCTGTCATATCAGTGTGGTGAGCTGAACGATCGGAGGCAATATCCAGGTGTCGATCTACGAGTATGCTTCGGACCTAGCCCCGTAGATGGCAACAGTTAGGGCGGCTATACGAGACCCCGAGGAACTGGCTGCCATGAGTCAAGCGGCTCGTAGGGCGCCAAGGGCGGTTTGAGAAACCGAGGATTGAGGCGTCGACTTCGGCCCGTACTCGTATACTGCGGCAACTTCTTACCAGCATCAGCAGACTCCTGCCGGCGGCTGAGAAAGAGACAGAGAGTTGCAGCAGATCGCCGTCTAACCCACTGCAGAACGTTCTGCCGACAATCTCGCCCAGCCCGGGCTGCGATCTTGCCGCTAGATCCTCACCATTGCTTAGCCGACCTGTCAACGACATGAAACTCTGGGACTTTGGATGAGCGAGGCCCGAGTTGGAACATCGACATCCCCGACAAACATCCGGGCAGTAGCCCGTATTCAAATGAGAGATCGACGATTCGGGCTCCACGCCGGCTTGAGTCTTGACTGTCCTTCCAGAACAAGGCTGAGGGAAAGACCCTCGCTCGTTTCAGGATGACAGAGTCGCGGGGACAGAGTTTCGACTTGTGCGTGGCAGTTGCATGGCAAGGGCGCCATGGCCAGCCTGCAGGACTCTAGTCTCTATATTCGTAGTTAGCCATGTTACCCCTGGCTGCTGGAGAGCGAGCGAAGGAAGTCCGTGGTGATGGCTGGCAGCCCACAATAAACTAAGCGAATGTCGAAGCCCCCGATTGATTGCGCTATGTGCCTGGCTCATGCAAGGCACACCAATGGGAATGGCTCATGACCTGTGCCATCATGTCAACAACGGCGGTGACGGTGGAGGCGGCGGGGGAGGTCCTGGGTGATGTTTCGCAGGTTGAGGGACTTAGGATTGTTTCAGGTTCTTCAGTTGGTATCAGCCTCGCGAACGGAGCTCGATGCGAGATCTGGCTAGAGCCGCAATGGGGCGGGGGAGCGTGCGTTGGATAGCGGGAAGCCAAAAAAAGGACCCGACAGAATATGCAGCTTTGGAAACTAAAACATCACGGTGCCAGACCACCAGCCGAGGTGCGGTGGAGACCGACCGCTGCCTCTTTCGTGCATGATCCGGGGCAGCAAGTCGATCGTAGGAGGTGGTGAACATCGATGTGATGACGACGACGGTGGTGTCAAGTCCTCGTGCGGATCACTGATGATGATCAATGCAGGTGGTTGGTGGCTGCTCGCCTCGGAGGGTAGTTGCAGTCTTGTTCAACGAGGGGGAAAACAGTTGACAGGCTAGGAAAGTAAGCCGCTGTCACTAGATCTTGGCCCTGCCAGTGAAACAAACGCTATTATTTCGAGAAACTTGTTCCCTCGCCCTCGGTTTGGCGCCCAGCAAGGCCGAGTTCCCGTCTCCTGGTCTTGGTCCAAGACCCTTATGGTGGTTGGTTCCTGTACAAGGGCGCCAAGGTATTGAATTATTCCACCGACGTTGAAGACTGACCTTGAACAGCCGCCACGGCTGCGGCGACCACATGGCTTTCGGGTTTCAGCCTTGACCCGTTGCTGCTACTATTCCTGGCGACGTCCGGCCTATACACTCAACCAGATACAGGCCGGCTTTGCTAATTATAACGGCCCATGAAGCGGCAAACGTCGTTTGACTGGTAAGCAAGGCGGGAGAGACAGCCAGATGCCACAGTGACTACTTACGAGTACCTGCGCGATCCCCCAGGCCCAATCGATGGGAGTCGCCGAGGGTCATCCCGGTCCCTGACTGGACGTCGGTTGCAGGGGAGCTCCTCAGGCCGTTGATTGGCCCTGGCAGGTTAAGCTTAGCCTAATTTTGGCTCAACTGGCGCCTCTGAAACCTGTCCCGTCAGCTTCGAGTGCACTCTTGCTGTTGTGGTTCCGCAGCAGGACACGCCATCCATCCATGCCTGTGCTCTCAGATTGGCGAGCGTCACGCCATTCATGCTGTCGGTGCCAGAGCAGGCAGTCCAGTCCATCCATCAAGGCGGCGGCTCTGCCGTTGCTCGTTTCATTCCTGGCATCGGTTGGCGTCTCTCTGGGCTATCGACTAGGCCACTACGCGCGCAGCCCAGCGCCGCTCAGTCGGTCTCTGTGCTGGGCGCGCACTTTTTTTCCACGTTAATAAAATTGCGAAGGGGTTCTGCAGATGTCATTACGGTGAGCCGATGGTACGGGATGAAAGCGGCACGATAGTATTTGCACGCTAGCCCAGCTGCCGAGACCAAAGTTCCCGTCGACAGGAAGCAATGCCGTTGTTCCCACATCGGTTGCTGGCGCCTGGCCGGCGATGTTGCTGGCGTCGACACCCCGAGCGCGCGGTCAAGAATGTTGTCGACCGGCACGGGCGGGACGATCAGGCGCGAAGCGATGGTGTTTCAGAGGCCAAACAATCCATCATGGTTGCTATGAGACAAGAGCACCCGCTAGTAGTCCGTTGCGACCATGGTTGGGGCGAGGTAGCGGCTGGAAGTGGTCGTTCGCTGTGCTGTAACTCCAAATATTCAATGGCCAGTTGTTTCGACATTTCTGTTTGGGCTTGGCCGCTAAGGGGCGTCAAGGCGGCCGAGGACGGGCTCCTAAGCATGCGAATGTTCGCGCCGGCCCCAGTCCGAACAACAGCGAGACTTCTTGCTGGTCGCTCGCAGGTCATTGCCTGTTTCCCATAGGTAGAGGAAACGTGTGTAAGTCATGCGAACAACCGCAGAATCCACACCTGCCCCAGAAGCGGAGCAGATCCAGTCTTGCCCAACTGGCCGTTGTTGCAAGCAGGTGCCCCATCGCAACCGTGTCTTTTGTCCGACGGTGTATTCGTATCTCTTGGTCGGACCAATACTCGCAGCATCGAGGCCGGCGTCCGTTGAGCGTTGCTGAGTCGCAGTTACGACCGAGCGGCAAGCGATATCAACGTGGGAGGTTTCTCTCCCCCCGCGCCAGCGGAGAGAATCACGTTCCTGCATTGCGTACCGACCAGCCCCGCAGCATTTGACAGTGGGTTTTCTGCAGTTGCGAGCGAATGGTGGATGAATACGCGATCGAATCAAATGCAGCGCCTCCGGGTGTCATCAATGGGCTCCTCAACGATGTCGGAGTCCAGCGCGGCCTGCTGCCAACCTGCGTCGGCGCCTGGAGATGGAGGGGCGTGCGGCATCTGAAGTGGCCACTCGGAGGGCGGTGCAGGTAGCGTCGGAGTCTGGCACAGGGGAGCGACTCTGAAGCATTGCACCAGGCGTGTTTCATCTTGAGCAGGTCTTCTCCTCCCGCTTCGAAGGCGCATGGGTCTGCGCGCCAGCCACGGGCCACCATGCTTGGGCCTTTCCCGTCATATCCTCGTCGCCATGCCGCAAAGACGCAAAAGCGGCGCCGGAGCGCGAGCCCCGTTCGGTGCGACGCGGCCGGGCACTTGCACAGTAGACGACAGTTGTGCAACTACAGACATGGGCCAGCGACCTGTCGTTTTCGCGGCGAGCCAAGGAGGTTGATGAGAGAAGAGAATGGTCTCTCCCCAGCCGTCGTCGAGTCCCGCGTCGGATGGGAAGGAAGCCTGCACCCCGGTCGGGCCTCACCGCGAAACGCAACCGCGGCTTCCCAAACAAGTGAGCTTGCTTCGGTTCGAACTGCACCTCTACATATGAGGTATCCGTACGTATCGAGAGCATATTTTGATAAGTGCATGCATACGGCGTACTCGATACATAAACCTCATCGCGCCTGTGTAGCCGAGACATGCCGTAGAGAATGTCAAAGCACGTGGTTTCCTGTCGCATTGACTTCCAAAACCATCCACGGAAAGGGGGAGGAATCGACGGCGGGGCCAAATCCATCTCGGGGCACAGGCAGGGAGCAAACATGACTTATCAATCTCTGTTAGAGCAGGTGCGACGAAGCTCGAAGAGCAGCTTGCCTCCGAGGAACAGGGCAGCGGAAATGGCCGTGGACAAATCAGCAATAGATTGGTTCGACGTAGCAGGAGAGGCAGTCACAGAAGACCACGGCTTTACGAGTAAATGCAACCAAAGCTGAGCGTTGCTCTTGTAAGCTCGTTCCTTCCGAGTCCGTTCCTGGGCTTGTTTGTCGGTGATAATTGTCTTTGATTAAAATCACCTGCATCACTGAAGCGCAATCTCGAAGCCCCGCCTAGCAGCGACCGTCTGACGACCAGTCGCGGTGCTTATCACCACGGGGCGAGACAAGAGCTTGAAGAGGTTGGCACGGCCATTCGAATTGTGAACGCCGAGTTGTGCAATCCCCTGAGAGACCAGCCAGCTGCCACCCCTGTCCAGAGGACGCTGCTCTTACTGTACTCCGTACCAGCTGTGGTGATTCATGCCGACTGGGGTCTGCCCTGCACAACATGGGCAGTTTATTCTTGTCAGCCGAGGACTGGCTGCATGTTGGACAACAATTACAAAGTGCGCCAACAGGCGCATACGAGACGCCTGGTCTGGCCCGGCCATTCTCCTCGTCGGCCAGTCGCCGCTCCTCCGGGCCTGGCTGTGCGACGACTCCAGATCCCCGGAGCGGATTGGCCCATGCCGTCGTCTCACGAACCGCCAAGTGGCCAAGGCTCTGCCAAGCTGATTCCTCGTGAGCCCAAATGACGGGCAGGGAGATCAGCGACGGCCTGGTGAGAGGCACGAGGACGAGGACGAGGACGAGGCAGAGCGGCCATGATTGATGGTGTTGTTGCTGTCCTGTCCGCGAGGGGCGTGCGGCTAACCGGGCAAGGGGGAACGAGCGCTCGATAGCCTCTGGTGGTTTGTTGACAACCCGGCAGGATTCCCACTGACGCTGATTATTATAGCATCGCACGGAGCGAGCCTCTGTGCGCCCTGCAGCAACCGGCATCTGGCCTGTGCTCAGAGGCAAAGCCACAGTCGGTCGAACACCGTTCCACAGGCTGACATCGTCGGGTTGCGGCCAGGAGCTGCATCAGCAGTGGTGGTGGGAAAAGAACGCACCTCGACGAGCAGAGAGACGGCCAGCCAGAGAGCGAGCGGCGGACCGAAGCTGAGGCATGGATGGCGAGCCTCGAGACCCCCCACCACCACGCCCTCGTCTCCCCACACCCACCCAGGCGCATCCCTGGCCAAGGGAACACGGAGGCCCGCCAGGGCAGCCGGACCAGGAGGGAGGAGGTCCTCGTTAGCACCGACCGCCAGAGCGGAGGAGAGGAGAGGAGAGGAGAGGAGACGCGACACAAGAACCGCTGAGCGCTCGATCATTGCGGCGGCTGCGAGTGGGACGTGCGGGTCTACCGCACGAGTAATAGATGCAGAGAGTGGAGAGCGAGATTGGACGCTGCTGGTGCGAGCTGGTGATCCGCTGTAAACCACTCCAGGCCCAGCGCTGTCGCTGCTGCCCCCGCGGTGCCGGTGGGCAGGTACCCGAGCGCGCTGCTGCCCACCCCCATTTCCCGTGGTACCCAGCCGACCGTTGCGCTTCGTTCCCCTGCTGCCTCCTCCTCCTCTCCCGGAGCGCTCGCCGTTGAGCACAGGCGCTCGCTCCCGCTTCCACGCCACGACCGCAGCCGGCTCATTAAACCCCAGCAGGCCCCCCGAGCGCCCGCTCTCCATCGTCGTTCTGAAATCTCTTCCTCTGTTTCTTCTTATTCCCCTTCTCTCCCAACCCCTCCTCTCGTTTCCCTTCAGAGCCGGCACGTTGTTGACCTGGTGCTCCTTTTCCTTCCCTTCTCGAGCCACGTCGTCGCACCCACCGCCGCCCCAATCCCCGTCCGTCGTCGCACGCCCTCGTTCCCGCAACGAAAACCAGCTGGCTGATTGACGCGCTGCGAACCTCTCGGGCTGGTGACGTCGTGTGTTGTTGACCGTGCCTTCGCCTTCTTTGCACCTTTAATTCGTTTCCGTCTCGTCGAGCTTCGCGCGCGAACCCTTCGGCTTCAACCCATCATCCTCCAACGCCTCGACGGCCAAACCCTCTCCCTCCGACGACGACTCGAACCCATCGCTCGCTTGACGCAGTTGTTGGGTCTTGCCTCGCCGAGTGCAGCAGTTCTATCATCTATCCGGGCTGGTCTCGAATATTCTCTCAGCATCGTCGCATTCTGTAGACGCTTTTCCTCTTTCCAACCAGGCAGCGCCTCTCACGATTCCCAACGCAATACCGAGTCGACGTGACCACACGTTCGCCAACCACGCCCCCGCCCCTTGTTGCTGGAGGACAACCGAGTGTCAGGCACCGCCAGTTGTAAATATCGGCGACCCTTCTACTCGCCCTGAGCTTCTCCGGCCACCTTTGCGCGACCCTCTCCCCCCCCGGGGCTACGCCTCCTGTCCCACCGCCGGTGGACGAAGCGCACCACCATGTACTCTCAACACGCAACCATGGCACCTCAGAAGCCCGAAACTTTCATGCTCAGCACCGAAGCGCAGCAGGCGTTGCCGCACGATGCTCAGGTCGCCCTCCAACAGGTTGACAACCGTGAGTATTGCGGCGTCGTTCCTCGAAGCGGGTTGCATCTGACACTGGAGGCAGTGAAATACTTCCTCATCTCTGCCCCTGTCGATTGGCAGCCCGATCAGTACATTCGCCGATTTCTCCTGCCAACGGGCGAGTACGTTTCGTGCGTGTTGTGGTAGGTGGCTACGAGAACGGCCCGAAACACGTGAGCCTGGGAACTAACTGTCCTCCAGGAACAACCTCTTCCACATTTCGGGTACCGACATTGTACGATGCCTTTCCTTCAGATTCCAGGCCTTTGGCCGCCCTGTCAAAAACTCCAAGAAGTTCGAGGAGGGAATCTTTTCGGACCTGCGAAACCTCAAGTCTGGAACGGACGCCTCTCTGGAAGAGCCAAAGAGCGCTTTCCTCGACTTCCTCTACAAGAACAACTGCATTCGAACACAGAAGAAGCAAAAGGTCTTTTACTGGTACAGCGTGCCACACGACCGCCTGTTTTTGGACGCGCTTGAGCGCGACTTGAAGCGAGAGAAGATGGGACAAGAAGCCACCACCGTCGCCGTGAGCGAACCTGCGCTGTCGTTCCAGTACGATTCATCTCAGTCGCTGTACGAGCAGTTGACCAAGACGCAACAAGCCAACTCGTCCTCGTTCAGCGCCCAACAACAGTCTTCCTTTCCTCAGAGCCAGTCCACGTCGCCAGTCATGAGGACCATGGACTCGATGCCTCCTCCCCCCAACATGATGCCACAGTCGATGCCCCCTTTAGCGGAGGGGATGGACACAATGGTATCATATGACTCGATGCCGATGCAGGCCGCCGTACCTCAACAGGTTCAGCCGGTCAAGAGGGACCCTGATTTCACGCGTGTTCAATACAACCAGAATGGTGTGCCGATTTCCCACGGCCATCAGAGGCACGCCTCAATGCCAGCCTACGGCCTAGAGTACTCGCCCGCCCCGTCATTCGTCTCTTCGCAATATGAGGACTACAACAATCGGGGAATCTCGTTCGAGCCCATCACGCCTCCTCAGCAAGCTCTGGGCATGGCGGGCGAACCTGCCTACATTGCGAACGAAGAGACGGGTCTTTACTCTGCCATCCCGGACCACATGTCAAGCATGAACGGCCTCAATGGCATGGTTCAACTCCCGGCGTCCAATATGGCTGGATCCCAGTTCAATCGGCCATACGGTACAAACAACGTCTACTCTGTGATCGAAGGCTCGCCGACATATAAGCAGAGACGACGGCGTTCATCCATCCCACCCGCTATGTCGGCAATGGCTGCCCCGCCGGTCACGAGCAATGCTGCCCACCGACCTTCGGACCTCAGAAGGTCTGTGTCTGCTTCGGTCGGCCCGCTAGCTGAAGGTGACGAGTCGGCCAACAACTCGCCCCCCGGCTTGTCGTACAGCGCCTCTGGCGCGTCAATGACCGGCCAGCAGCGTGGGGACATGGTTGACATGTCTCGACACGGCACTCCCCTGTCCACCGTGGACGGCAGCCCGGCTCTCAACCCCATGGCTCTCCAAGACTACTCCCATGCGGACGAGTACTCTGGCGACGGCTCCATCAAGGACCATCGCCGGACTCTGTCTGGCCCAAACGGCATGGTCCGCCGTGCACGTTCGGCTACCGTAATGGAGCTTGGGCCATACCCTCACAAGTCTCACTCGTGCCCCATTCCAACCTGCGGCCGCCTTTTCAAGCGTCTCGAGCACCTGAAGCGGTAAGAAGCAATCTGACGTTTCTTTTGTCAATACACACCTACCGTGCCGGAATCTGACTTGAAGCCATAGACATGTGAGAACACACACACAAGAAAAGCCCTACATCTGCCCACATTGTAGCAAAGCATTCTCCAGATCAGACAATCTTGCACAGTATGATCCCTCATCTCCTAAACTGTCTTTCCTTTGTCAAATCCAACCTCTGGCTGTGCCGCAACCTTTAGCGAATCCGCAGCATCCAGAACGACAGCCTCCCTCAACCGTAGTCTTGCAGCAAGTACTAACGCACGTTTACTTATAGACACAAGCGCACCCACAGCCGTGAGGATGGCGGCGATGGCTCTTTCAATATGTCGGCCGAAGAGGAGGAAGAACTTTCCGGCGAGGACCAGCTTGGTTCGCTCGAAGAGGCATCGCCAACTTCCGAGATGGCTTATGTGCCTGGATCGCTCAATTCCTCCGCCGACTCGGCTTCGTCATCGCACGGCGCAAATCCCAACATGAGCCAGAACCAGACATTCAACAGCCTGCAAACGCTCAGCATGCCGATGACCATCAGCCAGCCGGCTACCATAAACGGCGTGATGTAACAAGATCGGTCTTTTACGAGATCCCTCAGCATTTTCTTCTAATCTGCGTTTGGATACAATCGTCTGTTTTGGGTTCATGTTGTCAGCAAGACTCGGGGGTAGGGCTTGTTATCTACGGCTTGAATCTCGAAACGGACTACAACCGAATGCCTCCCCAAGTCATTTGCTACTACTTTCCTTCCACCTACTTTTCTTTTATCCATCGCGTCACCTATTACCACCGGAGCCGCCTGCACTGCAGTGAAAAATAGGAGCAGCCATATAGACATGAGCTCGGAGAAGTGACGAGCTCGCCGTTCGGCCATTGGGCGGAACGAAGAGAAGGGGACTTTCATCATTGGCGCGAGGCGGGAAACGACGCGTTTGTATATTTAGTCGCTTTAACTCGGGGGGAGATTCAGGGAGGATCGGAGAATACCAGCGACGAGGGGATTATTCCCGAGTAGATGGATGTAGGGGTTACGAGAAAACTGAGAATCAAATCATTGTCCATATTCAAACTGGTTTCCGTATCATGGCTCTCTATCTGGTCCCGTGGTATCTTCGTGACATGTGCGGTCAACATCTGGCCCGTTCTATGCGAAACGGCACATTCCTATGGTATCCAATGCATTACCTCTTTCCCCTTCTTCCAAACACATCTCTACCACCTTCGATGCCCTTGACATCCCGCTCACTTATTCGCAGCTCGGCACCCTTGAGTCTCCCCACGCCAGGGCGATCCACCGCCGTGCCACTCCCACGGTCCCTCCTCTTCTTCTTGCCCGTCTCCCTCTCCAAGATGACGCCGTTCTCGCGGGCCTCGCGCCTGCGCTTGGCCTCGCGGGCGCCGGCGGCGGCGACCATGCCCTTGCGCATGTTCATGGGCATCTTCTCCTGCGCGTGGATGGAGACGCCGGAGCCGAGGGCCTGGATGCGCAGGTCCGTGGCCTTTTGGCGGGTGCGCCCGGCGGCGAAGGACTTGGGCTCAACGGCGGCGCCGGCGGAGACGGAGGTGGAGATGTTGCGGGAGAGGAGGTGGGATTCGGCGAGGAGGCGGCGGAGTTCGAGGTCTTGGGCGAGGAGGGAGGGGGCGTCTTCGGGAAGGGTCTTGGAGGCGGTGGTTGTGGTTGCGGTGTCGTCTTTGGGTGCTGCGGTTTGGTCGGGGGGCCGGGAGGACTGGACATGTTGGCTTAGCTTTGGTATGACACGATTGATGGCGGGAGATGTCTTACCATGAAGGCTTTGAGCTCGCGCTTGGACATGGGCGTAGGTTTTGGCGCTTGTGAACTGGAGTGGTCCACGACCTCGACGTTTTGAACTGTTGCCGTTTCGTCAGCAATCGCAACTTCGCCCACGAGTCTTCCCGACCTCTTACCCTCGTTGTCGTCAGAGATCTCATCATCGGACAGGCCTCCCCACTCCTCCTCGTCCTCCTCGCCCTCACTGCCGCTCTCCTCGTTGCCATCGTCACTGTCGTCCTCTTCCTCTTCCTCCTCCACTTCCTCGTGCTTGGACGCTTCCAGCGGCTCGAACCGCGATTCAAAGTGCCGGCGGAAGATCTCGTTGGCGTCTTCTTGCGAGACGGCCGGCTCGGGGGCCTTGCGCTTGCCGAGGACAGCCATTTTGGTTTGCGCGGGGGTCGGTGAGGTGTGCTGCGAGGTTGGAGGTCGGAGGTTGGAAGGGTATGATTTTTTTCTGGGATGCTGGATCAGCAGCCTTGTGGTGGGATCTGGAGGTTCGGCCAGGCTGCGCACCCCACCAACCAACTACACGGAAGACACGAAGCAATGCACAAAGGAACACTGGAGAGATGGATGCTTTAATTTTAACCAAATGCTCATGAGCTGATTTACCCGAGAATAGAGTAAATTATAAACCATGGCAAGCTGATTCCTAGCCATACAAGCCAAGGTTGCGGCTTGCATCATGTTCCAGAGCAAGTTCATGCTAGGTACCCAGCTGCCGGCGTGTGATTTCTACCTATTTTCCACAGCAAGAACTGCTGCAAGCCAAACCAAACCGTGGTATCGTCCCAAAACGCCAATGACCGTAACAATGCAATGCGCCCATCATGTCCGCGCCGCCATTCTCGCCTTCCTGGCCTCGTCCTCCCGAACAGCCTCGCTCCTCGCCAAGAAATCTTCCCGCGCGTTGTACGACCCCTTGGACTTGCTCGCGAGCTCCAGCTCGGCCTGGATGCCCTCCTTGTCCACGTATCCAGCCCAGTCCATGCGGCTCTTCTCAACCGTGTTGAGCTTCTTCGCCTGTGCCTCCTTAGCCGCCTTCATCCTGGCCGTGACTCCCAGGTTGAGATCTGTGCGCCCTGGACCCGCGTCGACGAGCGGCTCAAAGGCCGAACGGAATGCCTTTTTCGTCGCGCGTTTTGTAGGAGAGCTGTCGGCAGGGACGTCTTTGTCTTGGGATGCGAGGTAGAGCTTCGCTTCGGCAGAGTCCCGGGCGACGACCTTTTCTTCTGTGTGGACGCGCCCGGCGAAGTTGTAGGTGCGCTTGATGCGAATCGTGTCGGCCGCATCGTCGCTGGTCACTGCTGCTTGAATTTTTTGCTTTCCACTTGCGAGCTCGTTGCTGTCGCCGTTTGGAATCTCGGATTCCTTTGTCTCGTCTGGTACTGCGTCGCCGGAGGTCGGATGGGTCGATTTGCCTGATATCATTTGCTGCCATAGCGCATCCACATCGACTGTGATCGGCCCTTTACTGGCAGCAAACTTGCGCTCCTCTTTCCTAGTACGCAGTCAGCACCACCGCGTAGAGAAATCACCGTGGAGAAGTCGTACTCTTCCGCGCGCTGTCTTCTGGTTTTAATCAACCCGCCCTCCCCGCCGTCCTCGCCATCGGAGGTTTGACCCTTGTTTTTCGCCTTCTTCCGTCGCTTGCGTCCCTTCTCTATGATTGCCTCGTCGCCGGAATTATCATATCCGTCGTCCTGGCCATCCAAGTCGCCCGCTGGCCGTTGTCTCTTGGCCGACGGTTTGGCTGCCTCGTCGTCGTCGGAATCGGACCGCTCCGATCCCTGCTCTTGCGCCACATCGGGGGCGAAGTCAGAGTCTTCAGAAGAAGCGTACTGATCGTCATCATCGTCTGTTAAAGGATCTGGCGGCATCTTGGAATAGCAGTGATGGCGTTGGAGAATGCTTAAAAGTGCACGAGACCCTGCGTGTTGTGACGCGACGTACTAAATTCGGTGAGGGAGGGATTTCGGTGAATGGCCAATCACAGGCGAGCGCTCACTACCACCTAGTTCACTGCGCCTCCACCAGGCAAATTGCGCATCGTCCCAACCGCCAGGTTGAAGGAGTCGTTCGGTCTGAACGACTTGCAACAAACGAAGCCGACAGTTCTATGTTGGTCATGCATCCACCAGTAGACAGAAGCATCGCACTAGTGAGAGAGGGGCGTACTTCGTACCGGTAAGACTGAAAGCGCAGGCAAAGATGCAGGGCAATTGAAGAGGATGGGGGAGGCGAAGCGGAGTGCAGAGCCATCGTGATATGACAGTCCAGATTGAACTAAGCCCTTCACCGTCTTTTCCGCAAAACCTTATCCATGTGTCTCTACTCCGTATACTTCGTACTCCGTAAGGAGTGGCACCGACGCCAACCTCCGCTTTGGGAAGCCAGCGCAGCCTCGGGTCTAATAGCCATGTCGCGGACCTGGAAGATGCGTGTCGGGAAGCGAAGTTCAAGATCAATCAATAGGTAGGCACTATACTTGTATCGCACAGCCAGGTAGTAGCTAAACAAGGAGCTAGTAGATTTTCGCTTTGGAAATGTCTTGGATGAGACGAGACACTCATCAGGCACCAAAGTCCCCGCTGACCCGAGCCGCATGCAGAGCGCAGGCCAGCTGGCTATCGGTCTGTGGATGACGCCAGTGGTTTCCAACCACCCGCAAATCTACCACAGCAATAAATTTCGTACTCCCCCCTCCACAACCCCTTTAGGCTCCTACAACCCCCCGTTGCGGATGCTTTCTGGCCCGCCCCTTGCCTCTCGACCATGGCGAGCGACGACGATTTTGAGATCGAGGTCCCCGAGCTGGCAGAAGACGACCCCATGAGGGCCTTCTTGCCCACCTCATTTGGCAAGAAGTCCAAGGAGACCGACATCGCTGCCCAGATCAACCGCAGCAGGAGAACAGTGGACAAGGCGTCAGCAGCGCCCGCCGTGGTCGAAGGAGGCCAAGGCCGCAGGCAGGAGCCCAAACAGAACTCGGACTCGAGCGACAGCGACAACAGCGACGATTCGGACGATGACTCCGCGGATGGAGACGAGTACCCTGTCTCGCACGAGTTGGTCCTGCGAACACACACGCGTGCGGTCACCACGGCTTCACTGGACCCTGCAGGAGGGAGGTTCGCCACCGCCTCGCTCGACTGCAACATCAACCTCTATGACTTCGCCTCGATGACGCCATCGACGCTGCGAGCGTTCAGAACTGTCGATCCGTACGAGTCGAAACGTTCGGCGTCGAGCTCCGAGTCGCACCCCGTGCACCATGTCGAGTTTAACCCGCTCTCTGGGAGCGTCTTCCTCTGCGTCTCCGCCCATCCGCAAGCCAAGATCATGTCGCGTGATGGAGACGTCGCGACGGAGTTTGTCAAAGGAGACATGTATCTTCGGGATATGAACAACACCAAGGGCCACATCTCCGAGATCACGACAGGAACGTGGCATCCTACGGACAAGAACATCTGCGTCACGGCCGGGACAGACAGCACGCTGCGAATTTGGGACATCAACAACAAGCGATCGCAGAAGGAAGTTGTCGTGTTCAAGTCGAAAGCACCAGGCTCCGCTGGGCGGACGAAAATGACAGCGGTTGCATGGGCGAGCGCCGCCTCAGGCGGGAGCAATGTCCTCGTCAGTGCCGCCTTGGATGGGACACTAGTCATGTACGGCGGCAATGGACCGTTTACAAGACCAGCTGGCGAAATTCGCGAGGCCCACAAGCCTCAGACTTGGACCGGCGGCATCGACATCTCTGCCGATGGCCGTATGGTTGTCACAAGAGGAGGAGACGATCTGATCAGGCTTTGGGACACGCGCAAATTCACCAAGCCGCTCGTCAGCGTGTCCCACCCCTCCACTTCGGACCACTATCCGACGAGCAATATTCGATACTCGCCAAACTCAACCAGCATCATCACAGGATCAGCGACGGGCCACCTCCACATTCTGAACCCAGGCAACCTTCGGCCCGAGCATGTCACGCCAATTACGCCAGGCTCGCCCCTCATCACCGTGGATTGGCATCCCAAGCTTAATCAGATCATCACAGGCTCTGCCAATGCCGAGACACACGTTCTATACAATCCAACCATGTCGACTCGCGGTGCAGTAGACGTCATGTCACGAGCGCCGAAGAAGCGTCATGTCGACGACAATCCGGAATTCACCATGGATCAATCCGTCGGCATCTCGGGAGACGCCATTGTGACGCCTGGCGCCATGGCAGGGTCGAGGAAGGCAGGCGTCACCGGCACAGGCAGATCCAAGGACCCGAGACGCCCGCACGTGCCACAGAAGACGCCGTTCCAGAAAAACCAGCCGGACGAGCAGCGCGTTGCCGAGAACATACCACTCGCACGCATGCTGCACGAGGATCCGCGTGAAGCCCTGTTGAAGTATGCGGAAAAGGCCCAGAGCGACCCGATGTTCACCAACGCCTGGAGCAAAACACAGCCCCAGACTGAGTATGCGGAGCTGAGTGAGGAGGAGGAGGGCCCCGACAAGAAGAAGGCCAAGAGGTGATGCACATGACAGGAGACGTATGCATGTGTTATGGGCGGGTTAGGACCGTGAACGGCCGGCAAGACCTCGCATGCTCTTCGGCTGCCATTGTTCAATAAAAAGAGTAAGAGCGAGCACGGGACAGGACCAGCTCGAGGAGACTCGGGCGAACTGATGCGGTTCACAGCAGGTTCACTATCGAATGAGTGCAGGCCAACCTGCGTGATAGAGCCATGGGAGGGCGCAACCGGGCTGGGGAACAGGAGGCGTTCAGCGTCATGGCATCCATCCGGAGAAGGATGGCTTCACTACAGGTACAATAGTTTTCAAGTCAGGTAAGGTAGACGGGCACACGAGGACAGATGCGCTCATCGTAGACGGACTCCAGCAGTTACGGCGCGCCATCAGCCAGGAGTCGGAAGTTCGGCCGAAATGAAGGTCATCACGTGCAAAGCACGAACATGATTATCTAAGGGCTAGCTTCTTTTGGCCTCAGGCGTGGCGGGATTCTGCCTGCGCAGGGGCCGTGCTGAAATGTACCGTGGCCAAGCGTCGCAAGACCGCACCAGCCATCACGCTGAATCTTGTCAGTTGTGTCTTCACCACTCCCCATCATCAAGCAGCGAGAGAGCGCGCGCGCATCCCAAAAATCGCCAGGTCCCCTCGCAAACCATCCGCAGCCATCTCCAATCCTCGCCAACTTGGTGTTGCACGCGATTTGCACCCGCCCACGCTCGAGGCACCCGCCCCGACGCGCCCGCGTCACCGCATTCGCACATTTTTCAATCCCTCCGTCTGTCCTTGCCCCTGCGCCCCAAGGCCTGGGTATTACCTCGACCTCGACACCACCCCCACGCCGCAGCAGCGCTTCTGCGCGACTGAGAGCTCGACCCTCAAGGCCGTTGACGCGCCTCGACGACGTGTCCGCCCCCGTCCCGACGCCGCCGATACCCCTTGCACCGCCGCAGCCCCCTTCGATCGTCTACTCCCTGACGCGACCGTCCGCCGCTTTCGTTTTCCGGACACTCGTTTCCCAAGCTCCGTACCACAACAGCTCCCCGTCCCGACCACGCGCCCGCGCAACGACGAGGTCTAACAACAGCCTTCGCCACCTCGACATGCGCCATACATAAGCCGGGACTGACTCGATTTCTCATTGGGGTGTGCATTGGCGACAGCAACACGCACAGTTCCCCATCATGGCGTCGGTGCAAGCTCCGCCTGCGGTGCAGCACCCAGGCGCGCCGATGCCTACCGGCGCGACCAAACAGCAGGCCGAAGAGGTCTTCAGAGTAAGTTTATGACGCGCCCAAACCAATGGACTTGCTGCGCTGGTCAGCTACACCTTGGACGCGCGATTGCTAATTCTGTCATCAGAAACTCAAGCAAATGAAAGAGCAGGGTGTTCCCCCATCGGACCCCGAGTTCATCAAGGCATCCCACTTCTTGATGAACTTCCAGCAGCAACACAACATGCGCCGAAACCAGCAACAGTATCTGCAGCAGCAGCAGCAGCAGCAGCAACAGCAGCAGACGCATAACGCCCCCAATGGCTCTGTCAATGGCACGCAGTCCGGGCGCCCCCAGCAGGGCACTCCACAGCCGACGCAACCAACCACCAACCCTCAGGTCTCATCCTCGGCCCCAAGCCAGAGCGTTACGGCTACTGCTGGCGTGTCCCCTGCATCTGGGCCGTCATCTAGCCAGTTCAGCCAGCAGCAGCTTGCCCTTCTTAGACAGCAGATCCATGCGTTTAAGCTTCTTGGCAAGAATGCCGGCGTTTCGGCCCAGCTGCAACAGGCCATCTTCAATCAGCGCCAACGCCGACAAGCAGTTGCCACTGAATCCGCTCAGACCACTCCGGCAAAGACCACTCAGCCCGGCCAGGATGCCGCAAGGCCTGCAACTGCGGGCCCCGAGGCAACCCCCCAACAAGAGTCCTCGTCGCTGCCGAAGGTCCACACTTACAAGACCGTCAAGTCGCCTTACGGCACCAACATGATCCAGCCGAGCATCAAATACCTGGACCATGCTCAACGCAAAAATCGATGGTTCATCCCTGGCGTCTTCCCCACAGGAATCGACTTCGATCACCTCCGCTACGAGAGAGAGGTCGTGGTTTTCAACCGCATGAGCCAACGTTATGCAGAGCTTAAGAACCTGCCCGCTAACCTCGCCCATTGGGACTCTACCAAGGAGAACCTCGAGGCAGACGACACGCTCAAGTTGAAGGCCATCATTGAGATGAAGAGCCTTGGCTTGTATGCCAAGCAGCGGGCCCTTCGTGACAAGATTGGCCGCCAGATGATGCACTACGACAACCTTGCCATGACAACCAACCGCTCTCTCTATCGTCGCATGAAGAAGCAGAATGTCCGCGAAGCCCGCATCACGGAGAAGCTCGAGAAGCAGCAGCGCGACGCTCGCGAGAACCGCGAGAAGAAGAAGCACGTCGACTTCCTGCGAGCCATCTGCCACCATCGCGCGGAGATCCATGATGCTGCGAACACTCAGCGCACCAAGTCGCATAAGCTCAGCCGCCTCATGTACGCCCAGCATTTCAACATCGAGAAAGAAGAGCAGAAGCGTATCGAGAGGACCGCCAAGCAACGTCTGCAGGCCCTCAAGGCCAACGATGAAGAGGCATACCTTAAGCTTCTTGACCAGGCCAAGGATACCCGTATCACCCACCTTCTCAAGCAAACTGACGGCTTCTTGCATCAGCTTGCCTCGTCCGTCAAGGCTCAGCAACGCCAGGCGGCAGAGGCTTATGGTGACGACATGGAGAACTTTGCCGAGGAGAGCGAGGAGGATGAGGACAGCAGCAAGAAGATTGACTACTACGCAGTTGCGCATCGCGTCCGAGAAGACGTCACCGAGCAGGCCAATATGCTCGTGGGCGGGTCCCTCAAGGAGTACCAGATCAAGGGCCTGCAGTGGATGATATCGCTCTACAACAACAACCTCAATGGTATCCTCGCCGACGAAATGGGTCTCGGCAAGACTATCCAGACGATCAGTCTGATCACGTACCTCATTGAGCGGAAGATGCAGGGCGGTCCCTACCTCGTCATCGTGCCTCTGAGTACTCTCACCAACTGGAATCTCGAATTCGAGAAGTGGGCCCCGTCCGTCTCCCGCATCGTGTACAAGGGACCACCAAACGCCCGAAAGCTGCAGCAGGAGAAGATCCGCCAGGGCAGGTTCCAGGTGCTTCTCACCACCTACGAGTACATCATCAAGGACCGGCCGATTCTCAGCAAGATCAAGTGGTTCCACATGATCATCGATGAGGGTCACCGCATGAAGAACTCCAACTCCAAGCTCAGCGCGACCATTTCGCAGTACTACAACACGCGCTTCCGACTCATTCTCACCGGCACCCCGCTGCAGAATAACCTGTCGGAACTCTGGGCCATGCTCAACTTTGTCCTGCCCAACATTTTCAAATCCGTCAAGACCTTTGACGAGTGGTTCAACACCCCGTTTGCCAATACTGGCGGGCAGGACAAGATGGAACTCACGGAAGAAGAGCAGATTCTCGTCATTCGCCGATTGCACAAGGTTTTGCGACCGTTCCTTCTGCGTCGTCTGAAGAAGGACGTGGAGAAAGATCTTCCCGACAAGACGGAAAAGGTCATCAAGTGCAAGTTCTCGGCCCTGCAATCCAAGCTGTACAAGCAAATGGTCACGCACAACAAGCTGGTGGTCAGCGATGGCAAGGGCGGCAAGACGACGGCCCGTGGCTTGAGCAACATGATCATGCAGCTGCGGAAGCTGTGCAACCACCCCTTTGTTTTCGACGAAGTCGAAAATGTCATGAACCCCATGAGCATCAGCAACGACTTGCTGTGGAGAACCTGCGGCAAGTTCGAGCTGCTGGATCGTGTCCTGCCCAAGTATTTCCAAACCGGGCATCGGGTGTTGATGTTCTTCCAGATGACTGCCATCATGGACATCATGGAGGACTACTTGCGATACAGGAAGATGGAGTACCTGCGCCTGGACGGTACGACCAAGTCCGACGAGCGGTCCGACCTGCTGCGAGAGTTCAACGCTCCCAACTCCCAGTATTTCATTTTCTTGCTGTCCACTCGTGCCGGTGGCCTGGGTCTCAACCTGCAAACCGCCGACACAGTCATCATCTACGATTCAGATTGGAACCCTCACCAGGATTTGCAGGCGCAGGATCGTGCTCACCGTATCGGCCAGAAGAATGAAGTCCGAATTCTCCGTCTGATCAGCTCCAACTCGGTGGAGGAGAAGATCCTCGAGCGCGCCAGGTTCAAGCTGGACATGGATGGCAAAGTCATTCAGGCTGGTCGATTCGACAACAAGTCCTCGGAGACTGACCGTGATGCCATGCTGCGGACGCTGCTGGAGACGGCCGACATGGCAGACACTGGCGAGCAAGATGACTTTGAAGATGAAGAGCTCAACATGATGCTTGCCCGAAGCGATGAAGAACTCGTCACCTTCCAGAAAATGGATGAGTTGCGACAAAAGGATAGTTTGTACGGAACTGCTTCCGGTCACAAGCCCAAGCCGCGACTCATGGCCGAGGATGAATTGCCCGAAATCTACCTGAACGAGGGCAACCCCGTTGAGGAGGAGACCGAAGATATTATACTTGGCCGAGGCGCTCGCGAACGCACTAGGGTGCGGTACGACGACGGTTTGACCGAGGAACAGTGGCTGATGGCCGTGGACGACGAAGAGGACTCGCCGGAAGCAGCTGCACAACGCAAACAGGCTCGCAAGGACAAGCGAGAGAACAACAGGCTGAAGAAGATGACTGTCGTGGGTTCCATGGACAACTCGCCGTCGGCAAGCCGGGCCAGTACGGAGGAGCCTGTCGAGACGCCGAAGAAGCGCGGCCGTAAGCCGGGCAGCAAGAACGAGAAGCGCAAAGCAGAGGACGGCGATGGAGAGCCCCCGGCCAAGAAGCGACGCGGCCCGCAGGGACGGCCCAGCAAGGTCGGGGCCAACGGCACGGAGTCGCGTCTGACTCCCCCGCAGCGGGAGACACTGCAGAAGAGCCTGCGGTCTCTGTACGACGCCTTGATGAACCTCGAGGTCGACGATATCGAAGCACCGGAGGACGACGAGTCTGACGCCGGAAAGCGACTCATCATCGGCCCGTTCATCAAACTGCCCCCGAAGCGCGATTACGCAGACTACTACCTCGTCATCCAGAACCCCATCTGCATGAACCACATCCAAACTCGCATCAAGAAGGAGGAGTACTCGTGCCTGGGCGACCTGCGTAAGGACTTCGACCTCATGATCAAAAATTGCCAAACGTACAATGAGGACGGGAGCATTCTCTACCAGGATGCCAAGACGATGGAGGTCAGTGACGACATTGGACATGCTGCTCTACCCGATAACTTGCTAACAAATTGAACAGGAGTTTTTCACTGCGAAGGTCCGTGAGGAGGTGGAGGCGCACCCGGAGCTGCAAGATCTCGAGGACGGGGGCAAGGCGGGATCTGCCGCGCCCTCTGGGAGCGGAGGCACGCCCCAGCCCAGCGGAACGCGGATCAAGATCATCTCGAGCAGTGCGCGCGAGGCGGCCAACGGAGCCAAGTCGTCTGTTCAGAGCGACGAGGAATGAGGCAGCGGCCTGACGTGTGTAATAATGGGAGGTCAGCAGACCCTGGGTCTCGAGAACTTGTCGACGAGGCGGGCCGGTCTGGTGCAACGGCGTGATGACCAAACGAAAGGCGTCTTCTGCTTGATGCTTTTGTTTGATCACACATTTTTCAGGCGTTTGGCGGGTAGGGGTTTCCATACACGTGTACCACAGGGAAAGGAGGTTCAGGCAGGGAGTCAAATACCATGCACGGGGAGAGCGCGAGAGTCGGAGGACGCTGTGTCTAGATTAGGACGCGAAAATGTACTTATTAGACTCTGATGTCTCCGGGTTATATAAGTGGTGATGTGGCTGCGCAGATGGATGTGCTGTAAATGGATGTGCCGTAAATGACAGTGGGCGTCCGTGACTGGATGTGTCAGCCATCTGGACTCTTTTGTGGTCGATGGACTGACAGCACTGCCTGGACACCACTTCGCCACCGCCAACCACACACAGCCCTCATGTGGAAACGCCTCGCGAGACATGGACGATAGCATAGTTCCATAAAGAAAGACCAGACTCTTGCACCAAGAAGTAGATGGCGACAAGATGAAGAAGACGCTGGTCTTGTGCTTTATCCATGGCTTCAAGGTGCGTACGCCCATGGCGCAGACGTCACACCCCATCTGCGGCGTCGACCGCGTTCACTGATGCGGCTCTGCAGGGAGGGGAGTCGACGTTTGGGGAAGACTACCAGTTTACGGAGCACCTGAGGGCGGCTGTCGCGCAGAAGCTGCCCAAGATCGACGTGCGCGTGCTGCTGTACCCCAAGTATGACACGAGGGGGGACCTGGGGCAGTGCGTGAGCCGATTCCGAGACTGGTTCGTCAGCCGCAACCCGCCCGTGCTTGGCCGCGACCGGAGGCACATTCTAACGGTGACTGACGCTGCCGCAGGCTGGAGGAGAAGATCATCGACATGGAGGTCGCGGCGGGCACGCCCTCGCCGACCGTCGACCCGTCAGTGCGGACGGTCCTGATCGGGCACTCCATGGGCGGCATCGTCGCGGCGGAGATGGTCATCGGCCTGGCGTCGGAGAAGCCGATATACTCGGAGGACGGCATCCGGAAGCCCGAGTCGCCGACGTTCAACGGGCTCATGTTCCCCTTCGTGCAGGGCGTCCTGGCCTTTGACACGCCGTACCTCGGCATCTCGCCGGGGGTCGTCGCGCACGGCGCCGAGGGCCACTACCAGAACGCCGCGGCGACCATCTCGCAGCTCGGCGGGCTCGGCGCGCTCTGGGGCGGGAACAAGGCCGCCGCCGCCGCCGCGGCCAAGGCGCCGCCAGCTTCGGCGGCGAACACCGGGGGCGGCCCCTGGGCGCGATGGGGCAAGGTCGCCATGTACGCCGGGGCCGCG
>JALHBX010000650.1:0-14213 GCA_024340025.1 Tolypocladium tundrense | reverse complement strand
GAAGTGTATGTCCACAGAGGGGCGGTCCGTCATACTTGTGCCATGTAAATATCCGAGACTCGCGACAGCCAAAGAGTTGGTAGCCCAGCGTTGATTCCGCCAGATATCGTGTACTTGTAGCAGACTTATTGAACTTGCATCAGAACAGTGGCCAAAACGTAATCCCATGGTTCCATAAAGTACATAGGACGGACGCTCAGGCATACTGTACCGGATTTCGTTTCATCTCAAACATTGACACATCATACGTCAAGCATCATGACAGCAAGAGTGACGAGTCGTGACAGGTTGTTAGACTGGACTCAGGACCTGTCAGCCTTTCGTAAGCTTCAAGAGGATCACAAGGGACTTTACCAACACCAATGTTGGATCGACGAGTTCAAAGCTACGACTTTTCGGTTCAAGATGCGCGCTTGGTTACACGACTACACATACTTTCCGGAACGGGGGCCACAGTATATCAGAAAGCTAAAGGAGCAAAAAGAAGATAGCGTTACTTGCCTCTCCCTCGCCATCTATGACTGCCCAGAATGGAGTCGCAAAATAGCTTTCGAATGGCTCTCAAAAGAGATGCCAGAGACATACGAAGAAGTAATTGCGAATATTACCGAACTATCCAAAGGAAGAAACACATACGACCCCTCGGGGATATTCCCTTGTGTAGCTACTTCGGAATTCTTGGATAGCCTCGACCCTGCTGATCGAGTATGCTCAAACTGTGGGAAGAAGTTCGGCGAGTGTGCAACAATGTATCGCAACTTTTGCACCAAGCATTTCAAATGCTCCACATGCTCGCCGTACTTCGCTTTGCTTGGCTGTAACCTTTGCATTCCGTTCCCGCGCTCCTATTCGTATGGCCATATTAGATCATATGAAGACGTGTGGGAGGGCCGCGTTCTAGTTGAAGAGCCAGAAGTCTCAGCACCGCGACCAGTCTGAAGAAAACAAACATGCGAACCAGGACGCCCGACACATACATTATACAGTACGGACAAAAAGTAAAGAAGAATATTACTGTGGAAAGCGACAGAGCTGTTGCAAGCCATTGCCACTAGTTTGGCAGTGGGTGTCAAGATCAGGTCGCTCACTCACACAGAAGGTCAACAGCACCGCTGCCTAGCAGGCTACAACCGGTCATGATACTGCTGCCTTGCAGGCAGCAGTATCTCCTATATAACTGGGACCTTCGTCCCCTTGACTTGGGCAGTGGTCAAGGCTAATTGACTCTCTATAACCGTCACATGCATGGCATCTTCCCATTACATTTGACAATCGCCACCATACCACTACTCCTTCGTCTCGTCACCGTACGCGTAGTTGACGTACACATGCAGTTCCTTGCGACCGGTCCCTTGCTGCAGGATTGAGCGTAATCGTTCGCCCAGCACCTTGGCACTACGGTCCAACTCCACACCCGCTGGCTTGTATGTGATGAGTGGTGCCGCCAGCAGGTTGTCGCCGCGGTAGGCAAACGCCGACGACTTGTCATGGACGCTGCGGACACCTTGCCTCGAAAAGCCCTCGAACATGAACAGTGAGTTGCTGAAATTGGCATTCTCGTGCGTCGCCCACGCGAAGACGTCATATGCCTCTTTCTGTGCCGTGATCTTGTAGCTCTCCAAATAGATCGGGAAACGCGGATTCGCGAATCCATCATTCTGGCACGGGGGTGATTCAAGGGCAATACCCGTCCAGGCCGCGAGATCGGTATACGTGCCGGAGAATGGTTCGACGGAGACAGGCCCAATGTCGCGGAAGGGCTTGGCATAGAGCCTGTCTACCGCCTTGACACCCTCCTGTATGATGTAAAAGATGATAATAGGCTCCGTAAGTCAGTGCGTGAATGTGTTGACTGGAGGGAATGGGTCTGCCTCACCCTCTTTTTGTCCAGCTCCGGGTTGTTCAGCCAGTAGGACCAGTTGATGATATCAACAGCTTGAGTGCCATTCTTAAGCAGGTCGTTGTTTGCTGCTTGATAGACGGCCTCGACCTTGTCGCCTGTGAATATGAGTGTCTCGATTGCCCAGTCTCGATGCTTGGCGTCGTAGATCTTGGCTGTGGCCGACGTGACTATGCCAAAGTTGTGCCCAGCGCCCTTCATGGCCCACCACAGCTCTGATGTAGGGTGAATGGTCTCGAGGGAGCCATTGGCGAGCACAACGTTCGTCGACTGAAATTGGTCGGCGATGAGTCCGTAACGGCCCTGAAGCCACCCGTGTCCGCCACCTAACCCGGGCCCCATGTAGCTGACGCACTCGCAGGCGCCGGCGACCGTCTGCTTGCCGGCAGCCCATAGACCGTCTGTCACACTCTTCGACATTGTGCCGCCGCCAATGGTTGCCGTCGTTCCGTCCTTGGAAATGGTGACACCGCTTAGCTGCCTCAGCCAGATCTCAATGCCCCCTTGCATACTTCCCAAGGTCGTAATGGCACCGTGGGCGCCATTGTACGCAAGGAAAGGCACCCGGATCCTGTTGGCGAATTTCACCTAACGAAGCTGTCAGTCCTACCCAACTGCGATACACACGCGGGCCGTACCATTTCGGGGACATCCCGCTCGGACGTAGGGACAACAACAACATTGACACTAGGGGCTTGGAGCGCGGACCAACGCTCGGTTGCGTTCTCAAACTCTTCAGATCCGGGCCAGTAGACGCTTGCATCAGCTGAAAGTTTTCTAGTGAGCTCATTGATCTGCTGGGCGCCGCAGAATTCGAGGATACCGGACGAGGGCGCTGTCATTGCGAGGGAAGTAACAGCCGCAATGGCATGCAGTCTGCAGAAGCGCATTTTGCCGGTCCCGTTGACGAACAATCCAAGCAAGATTTGGAGAGGGTTCTGAAGTGCAATCTTTCTTCGTTCGTCAAGCGTTGGGGTCGGCGGTTAATGCACTCCGTTGGAGATGCTGGCATATTTATCAACGTCCCTCATGTCCTTCACCCTCCCCACAGCTACGACATGCTTGAGCGGCGTGTCGATAGCCGTACCCCCGGCCACTACAGAGAGTCAGGCTAAGACTTGAACACCCTCCAAGGATTCCTGTTGCTTAGCCGCCGATCGCACACGACAATTCTGGAGAATATTCGCGAAGTACCTCAAACTTGGCGTCATCCAAGACTACTGTACGATATTCGTGGCAATCGTCTTGCTCGATTCAATGTGCAAACAGCCGCTTTCAGCAGCAGTCACTAGCCGGTGCACAGCGGCTTGCGTTTCTCTATTGCTAGGAAAGTGCCTCCACTTCTGGCAACGAAGCAGGCCCAATGTGGGGACCGACTTAATACAATACTTCGATGGGGCCCGCAAGCGGGAACCTCATTGCCCAGGAGGTGCCGACACGAGCGAGACTTTCGCGATCTACTTGCTTCTCTCACTTGCTGCCCCATTGCCCTCCTCTTCAGTACGTAATACTGTACCTAGGTTGCCGTTTCTTGACTCGATGTCTATCTACACCGTGACCTCATTCGCAGCACGGATGAGATAGTTGACGAGCTTTGTGGGCCGTTTGATCGAAAGCATTGTAAGTATCTCATGGCTTTATTGAAACATGTGCACTCATCCTGTCTTCGTAAAACGGACATCTGTGCTAATGAGGCGATCGAATATGACGCTCAGTACATCTCTCATGATTTCACTTGGAGACTATCCGCCATGGGTGTCGGCGAGGACATTCGAAACGCGGCGTTGCGTTTCGTTGACGCCTTAGAGTTACGCCAAAGTCAACCAGGCTATACTCCTCTGGGGACACTGTTCACCTTCGGTGCAGGAGGACACGCTCGCGTGATACCAGGCCCCGATGGAAAAGAGCGCGATGAAATGCAGTCTTTAGCTTTAACTAGGCTGGCTCGACATTATGAGTTGACTTTGGTAACTGCCGACTGGAGCCAGCTCGTTTCAGCCATTCTCGGTCATATATCAATATGGGGAGGAGCGGAGTTTACATCAGCGGAACGCTTCTGGCCACTACCGCACGAACGGCTAGTACTCGACCTCAAGTGCTCAACAGGGAGCGCAAAGGCCTGTTAGGTGGGCATGACGGAAACCCTTATCGCTCTCCATCCGCTAACGAAATGAGACGGCGTATTCATGAACTTCCTGTTGTGGACTTGGCTGCGGTGAAGAGAGGCAGCAGTCATTCTTCGTGGTTAGAGGAGGGTCTTGTGATCGACTGGGTCCTTCGTTGGCGAACGACATGTCTCTCACTCAAGTTATGCGGCATCATGGGATATGCCCAACACGTTGCAAGCGGTTGGGATGGTGCAGGTTTGGACCTTGCAGGCCAAGATGCGCCTCCGCCCTACACACCGCAGGGTCCTGAAGGAGTCAAAGATGATCGTGTTTCTGAACAAAGCACCCGGACAAACATGCTGTGAACGTCTTTGGAACCCTCTCTCTCGAATATCTTGCTACATAGAGAATAGAACGGAGTGGTCCGCGTGCCGGCGAGTGGGTTCATTGTGCCTTGATCTCCGCTGTAATGACACGAACTCCTGTTGCTATCATAGTCTAAGGGCAACAGTGCGAGCATTAACAGCAAAAGTATTGCCGATTATGGCGAAGTATTGCATGCTTAGTGAAGCTTGAATGAATTACTTCATGGTCACGAGACAGAAAAACCGAACAGTATTGGACTACACAGATCGAGCGCAAAATCGTGAGTCAAGAGAGCACACCGCCAGGGGACTGATAAGTCTGCATAGTGAGTACTATGCCTTAGACATCAGAGTTCTGTTGCATTCCTTGTCACTGCTGTCCACAAAGAGCTCCTCCCATTAATGTCCATTGCAGACCTCATTATCTGCGGACACTGCCTGTCCGCCTAGTCTCTTGTCCCGTATCCCTTTCTCCTTTAGGAGTGGCGGCGCCACCGACGATAGTGAAGGTGACTTCGAGGCCGTTTCCTGTGGTGACAATTGGTCGTGTTGAGCCGGATATGGTTCGCTGACTGGCCAAGCCGTTATCCAGGCACCATGCCGGGAGGCTGTAGCGGCATCGAGAGCCGAATATTGGGAGGAGGTGAACGGCATGTGTTCTGTGTCTCTATAGATGCTGCGGATGATGCAACTGTGTGCATGCCGTGTAGGCGGGTTGCGTATCAGCGTTGGTAGCTCTGAGTTTTCGAGGAGGACGGAGGCAAACAACCCCTGGCTTGTATGCTGTCCATGTTGCGGGTATTGAAGAAGCCGAATTCGGCCATTAAGCTACCTATACACTTCGCTGACCACGAGAACGTTTCAGGAGACTAAGCCTTTCCTAGGTACTGTAGTATTCGGAGCCACCGTGGCATGCAATTGCCACGGAAAAGGCTGTAAAGCGCAGAAAATGTTATTGACCCTGGCTGGAGGAGGTCCAGTAGGTACGACGGTCTCAAGGTCCGAAAGAAGCTCCGTTGCTATCTCGAAGAGCCCTTCCCAGTCCGTAACTTCAGTACTGCCACTGCCAAACTCATTGGAAGCGGCGTGACCTTGGACCAAATGCGCGTGCTTACACCCATCCACATTCATTACGGGTGCTCTTGGTTGGGAGATCCCAAATATACGAAGTAGCCCGACTGCAGATATGTATCCATATGTGATCCTTATCCGAGGGCGATTACTTTTCCTCGAACCGCCCCGTATACTCCGTGTATCGCTGCCCTGCCAAGCATGGCAAATACCGCAGAAAGTCCCGGCGACTCTCACATTGTTTGACGCCACGTAAAAGCCATAATGTCGAGGAGACTAACAGAGGTCGTAGGATGACGCATCCCCACGACAAGGACCACCTAGTTTCCCTTCGCACTTACTGTCGTCAGTCGCTCGATTTTTCCGTAGAGTCGATAGGATTGACCGCGACATTAGCAAGCTGCTGGAGAACGTCGACCAAATTTCGCATCTCCAACTACAGGTCTTAGGCGACACCCGAGACCAGAGCGACAAGGAGCTGGATTCTCGAGTCGCCGTATTTCAGGACTTTCTGCGTTCGATCTCGGCCCGTATTCTTGAGCTCTCCCCGGCTGCGCGTCAGGGATGCATTGCCGACAATGTCCGTGAAGCGTGTCAAAGACGTCTTAACGGGAACTTGAAAGCCATGAAAGCGACATACACAGCACACCAGAATATATATCAGGGAATGTGTCGAGAACTGGTAGCCCTGGAGGAGGACTTGATGGCAGATGCAGCGGCCTGCCTGAAATGCCAGCAGAAGTCAACTGGAGCAGTTAGGGTAACGGGGCCAACTCATGCACGCGACAGATACCACGGGCGCACTGGGTGCCGGGTGAATGGACTTGACCAGTTATTCGCGCAGCCCGACGAGATCATAAAATCTCACGCTATGCCCGTCCAATCAATAGAAGAGCACACAGCTACAGCTGCCAGAGTTCTGGGCCGAGGCAACGAGGCTGCAGTCCACGACAGCATTCACGGCCGTCATATACGCAGGCTCAAGTAGAGGTACCTTCGGTATCTTCCACCATCACACCAACAATGGTCCTTGGTCTCTTCCTGAGTCTACGACTCTTAACAGATGGGTGCAGAGTGAGCGAGATAAAACTTGTATTTGAGCTCCAGTTCATAAAGCACAACCGCACAAGCACCCGAGATAAAGGAAATCAGGAAATCAGTGAGCCGTGAGGTATCACATCGGTACAGCTCCTAACCCGAACTGCCACTTGCACTGCGCCTTGAGATGTGGCAGCAAGGTTCCGTATGACTGAGTCGACTGCGATAGCTGTGGGTGAGACGAAAACCGCATACATAATGTGCGACCCCCACTGCAGCCGAAGACCATCGTCGACCCTACACTCGCAAATCGCTTTGGCCTGTAATGCAACGGTATCCACAAGACGTTCCTTCCATCTTTCGTGACCCATTTACCTTCGGAAGTGATGCCCCAGCCGCTAAGGCTCACATCTTGTCGAAAAGCTTCGTTCGGTTGTGCATCAAGAACGTTATCGACGTCAAGTCTCCCGTAGCGTGTAGAGAGTAGTGTATCGCTTGTGTTGCAGAAAGATATCTGGCTCGACGGTTGGTGGCCATCAATTGTGTGCAGACAAGTGCCACTCGAGGCATCCCATATCCGAATTGTCGTGTCAAAAGACGCAGAGACGAGGCGTCTGCCACTAGAGGAGTATGAAAGAGAGCAGATTGAATCGGTATGGTTCTCGAGTGTGGCCTTGCATGCATCTAGAGTCAAGTCCCATATCCTTGTTGTCTTGTTGCAGGAGCCAGAGGCTATCCATCTGCTGTTGGGAGAGAATGTCGCAGCCGTCACAGCACCCAGGTGGCCCTCGAATGTACGCACACAAGTACCTTGTAGCAGGTTCCAGATTTTCACCTTCTGAGCGCAGCCCGAAACAAGATATCGGAGGTCGACTGAAAACGCAACATCTCGCACCGGTCCTGTTTGTCCAGCGAGCGTGAGCACGCACCGGCCATCGAATGAGTCCCATATCCGTATCGTTCCATCAATGGATCCAGAAGCAAGCCACCGGCTATCCGCTGAGAAAGCGATGACCAAAGGAGAGGTGCTATGACCGCGCAGCGCACGAACGTTTTCGCCGTTGGCTGTCTCCCTGATCCTGACGGTTCCATCATGATCAGACGTGGAGGCAAACCATTGACCTCCTGGATATAGAACAAGGGAGCTAATTTCCCCTTCGTGTTCGTCGTGGCTATGGAACGGATGGCTGCTCTCAGCATCCCAAATCTTGATAGTGCCGTCGAAAGATGCCGAGATAAGCCATTTCATATCCGCTGACAATTTCGCGTTGCACACAGGACCGTCATGACCGCGTATTGTTCTTGATATCTGCCCTGTTCTAACGTCACAAGTTTTCGTGGTGCCGTCGTTTGACGCCAACCCCAGAATGAGCCTCTGGCCGTCCAGGGAGAAAGCAATGGAGTACACCATGTCGTCCACTACGAGAGTGCGGGTGCAATGTGACGTTGTAGTGTCCCAGATCTTAATCGTTTTGTCGAAGGAGTATGAGGCAAGCTGACTCCCGCTTTCGGAGAATGCAAGGGCCCTCACAGAGTTATTATGTCTGTCCATTGAGTGACCTTTGATGACGGACTGGCACTTTTTGGCCAAGATGTTCCATATTTCAATTCCAGAACCATCAAACAAGCCAAGCGCAATTAGTTGGCCATTGGATGAGAACGTAGCGGAGCATGCTGCACGAGTTGTCTCCATCGAGCCAGTACACAGGTCTGTGCAAAGGCACCATGTTTTGACCGCTCTGTCGAAAGAATATGAGATGAGGCTTTGGTCATCCCCCAAGAAAGAAAGTAGTCGTATTGAACCGTTGTGTCCTTTAAAGCTCCGCAAGCATTCGCCGGAACGTATATCCCTGACCCTGATATCATCGGATGAACCGGACGCCAGCCGCATTCCATCAGAGAAGAACACAGTCGTGTTGACCGGCCCTTGGTGTCCGCGCAGTGTCTTCAAACGCGTTCCTCGGGATAGATCTCAGACTCTGATAGTTTTGTCAGAAGAGCCGGAAGCAAGCAAGCGGTTGTTCGGTGAGAGGCATATCGTATGCACGGGGCCATCGTGCTTGCCAAGAAAGAGAAGCTGGTCGTTCCATTCGAGCTGAAGGGATGAGTTCACCTGGACCCAACGTGGGATAATGTTCGAAAACGTTTTCCGAATAATGCTATTCTTCGGGGCAAAGACGAGGCCGGAGTGGTACACCTGCAACGGAACTGATTCGATTGCAGGGCGGATCGATTGCAGGGCGGATCGATTGCACGAAGCGGTCTGCATCGTCCAACAACGACCTCACATCCGCGCCGACAGCCAGCTATGCGTTCAGTAGGGGAAACCTAGATCGGTTGCTTCAATTACTTACATCAACGTGGCCCCTAAGCTCATCTATCAGTGGAATGGCCTCGGCTGCCTTACCCAGAAGACTGAGCGCTTCTAGCCAGTGGAAGAAGGAGCGCTGGAGGAATGAATGCACCAGGCCACCGTCTGTAATCTTCGGCTCAACATGCTCAATGTGAGACACCCAGCGCAAGCATGCGTACTGGACTGCAGGTGGCAAGCACTCATAGATTCGTGACCTGGGCACGCAGTCCCGCCGCTGCCCGGGCGACTCGAACCCACATACATTGTACTTCAGGTACCCGCCGTTGCAGACCAAGTCGAAGCATCCATTAGCAAGTGAGGATTCTCTCACGAGTGGGCATTGTTGATCCTCAGCTGTCTGAAGCTGGCAGAAACTCCCACTCAATTTGACTGCCAGATCGTGTCTCGGGTTCGTCAAGCCTGTCGTTCACTCCGTTCGACCCAGCTTGCGTCGTCTGAAAGAGAGCCATGGAAGTGGTCGCCGGCAGTTTCGGAAAAGGCATGCAGGCTGTGGAGACAAAGAGATTGCACTGTAGACGTAGCTCGATGGGTTTGCCGACTACTACACAGTACCGTGTGGGCCCGTGTCAGTGCCGGGACTCTCAATTGAGGCGAGTTAACCCTGCTTTCAGCAACAGAATGGCTTTAGAGTTACAGTACTGTAACATTCCATTGTGAAAGTTTTTTTGGGCTCTCTGCGAGCATGCAATTATCACTTTGCGGCTGAAACGGTGCAGTCTGGGTGTCTATGGCGGTCACAACGTGGTCTAGGGCGGTGCTGGCAGGCACAAGTTGGATTTCTTCCATTTTAGATAAGGGCACCATTCGAGTTTTCCTATTGGCTAAGGAAACTCCGGCGGTGGTAACGGCCAAACGAGCTGAATCTTTGAGGGCCCTGTTCATCAGTAATCTTCGCCCTTCTCCTGCGCCAAGCGTCGTTGTTGCCGCTTTTCCAGCGATAGTTGGGCGTGACAAGCGACCGTCCTTATGAGCGTTGTGCCTTAAACGCTTAAAAGCATTAACCATACAACTAAATCATTTCTTCACCCGTTCATCTACGAGAGAGACCAGCATGCGTTGTCTTATCACGTCCTTGTCTATACTAAACGGTCTTGCAACAGTCGCAGTTGCGTTGCCAAATGCAATCAACTTGCGGGACCCCTCTGAAAGTTTACCACTCGCCCCAATCCATTGGGATCTTCAGGCTGAGGAAGCGAGCATAATATGCAGCACACCAAGTGTTAATATGACCACGTTCGGGTCCGTTACCTCATACGGGCTCGAGCAGGCAATAGATTACCTTGCAAACCTTGATGGTCAGCCACGCATGGACGCCGCACCAGCGTCTTGTAGCCGAGTCAGCTGCGCGTACGAGACTAGCGTCTACCTGTGCAACGATGTAAGTCATGTCCCACGCGATTGCGCTCTGCTCATCATGCAAATCAAAGCTAGGCCAAATCATCGAAGACTCTAGAATCTTGGGCTGTCGTGGCCGATGCATTGAAAGCCATCAATGAGAGATGTGGTATGTTTGCCCCGGCAGAACGGCCTCTGGGAGGTCAAATATTCTACAAAGAAGACTGGAATGTTATACTTCGGAGTTCATGGTGTTAGCGAACATGGGGGAGCTGGTGATGTCCTTCAAGGCGTGCCTAGAAGGTCCGAGTGGCAAAGGATGTGTTATTCACCTGAGAAGGCATCAGGCTACTGAACGAAGTATGGCCTTTCTGTATTGAAGTCATGGCCTGTCTCGTTCCTTGCCATGATGAGTTACCTCAATAGTCTCTCCGGCGTATATATCATAGCCCACAGGCGGGATCTTCCACGCCCAACAGCGACACACCACCAATCAAGCCCAAGGGCACGGTTGCTGTATGGTCACAGGCGCCTTTAGCAAGCGCGCACAGGTTATACTCAGCTCCCAAGACCCTAGCACATACAGTACTGCGCGGGCTACACCAAGACTACACATCAGCAATACTGCGGGAGCCGGAGTCTGGACGCTTTGCTCGCGAAATTCCCGTCGCTTCTGGCTCTCACACAAGGCGAAAGGAGAATTGCCCCATTTGGACAGTGGTGGTCATCTGATTGGCTGACATGCTCTTGCGGCGGTGTTGACTTCTCCAACCACATTATTTCCGCGAGGCACCTGAGTGGGGCGTGGTGCCCGACGCTCCAGACCGCCCTTGCTTCAGCCAGGTACACATGATCGACCGAAAGTCGTACTACTGTGCTGCTCGCTTCAGCCCCTATATCTCCATCGCTTCGATAGCCACGACTGCTGCTTGCAGCTCTCTTCTTCTCCTCCGTACCAACGACCTGTACTCTTCACTGATCAGTCTTCCCTGAATTGCATGCCGTCTATTCGACCTCAGCAGCCAACACCGAGTATGCTATCTGTGAGTGTGGAAGTCGTCGCTTGAGCAGAGCCTGTGAGCATCATGGTCTCCCGCATTCAGTGTACAAGCTTGAAGGCAGAGGGAGTCGCAAGCGCTGGATTCGGCTTGAGTCCCACTCCTCCAGCGTCGAGCAACGATCTCCGCAAGTTCCGGATCCCAGTCCTCTGCAAGACTGACAGCGACCCCAGCATTGAGCGATTGGGATGTCTGCAACAACCATTCCCGTAAAGTGATCTGGGTCGGCAGGGGAATCGTTTGCAGCGTCGCCCTATCCACTATATTTCCCATGCCACACAGATGCAACGCACATGGATTTGCTCGCACTAGCGGTAGGAACCCCTCTGCATCCTGTTCGGAGTAGTCATGGCAGCTAACGTGAACGCCACGAATGTTTTTCAAAGCGTCTTCTGAAATGCCTCTCAGGATGCTACGAGCTTTGCGGGGATTGTCGAAAAAGAACGTGATGCGACTGTACAGCCTGAAGAGGCACTCCTTGTTTCTCCGAGGTATCAGTACCCGTTCAACGAGGCTCAAACGAACCGTACGCACAGGGAGCGACGTGTCCTTGCCAGTGATACCATAGTCACCAAGCCTTGCTCTCGGTCTTCCATATTACTCCCATCATTGGAACAATGTCTGCCGTAGTGACTGTAGAATACAGGCGTTTGCGCTGGAATGAGAGAGTCGTAGATCATGTGCCGAACGTCAAGTGGCAGCTTCATGAGCCAGTTTGTGTTGGCATCTGGACACATTTTCGGCGAGCTTGTGCACTAGCTGCTCTGCCGGCCTCGACCGGTCGCCATAGATGGTCCTAATAGTTGTGGCCGGCGCCTCTCACGGAGCCATGCAAGTACGCACGGGACTCACCCTGGCACCGTCACCGGCCAATTACTGGCACTCCTAGGAGCCGGCGTCGAAAGAACGGGCCAAAAGTGGCTGTCTACCGCCTTGCCAAGGGCCATTCTTGTCCACGCCGTGTTCGCCACTCCCTGAAGAGCCATTTCGGCTCTTTCAAGACAGATTCTCTAGAACCCGACGGTTTCCTTTGGCAGGTCTCTTCTGGTTTCGCACCGACATGTATGCCTCAGATCCTCAAGCACAGCCACATCAGTACCACGCACGTCACATTTGGCCCTTGGCTTGCTGTGTCATCAGCACTGTTCGGTGGTGATTGCTTGTCGTGTACAGTAGTGCGCCTTGCTTCAGGGAGGTGCATCAACCTGGTGATCGGCTTGCCCCCACCGAGTTTTGCAATACTATCCAAGTACAAAGTGTAATTCATACACGCCCGTACTCATTCAATGGTGCCTGTGCTTGCTTTCCGGCTTCTCTGTCTCCTTTTCATCAACAACCTGCGCTCTGCCCTGATAACAACACCCTGCAATTTGAGCCTTGAAGTAACTCGTCGCTTTCGACAGTACTCATGCCACCTGAAAGCTCCCGAGCGAATTTCGCCACAGTCATGGTCATCTGAGTCTACGGTGCACCCCCGCAGGCAGTGCGGGGGGCCGGACTCGTCAGCTGGACTCCCCGCTAAGCGCCGGACAACTAGTTCCAGGGGTTCAGGGTCGCCAGTCCCTGCACACCTTAAAGCTGCCCCTTCATTTAGCGAACGGGATGCGTCCAAAAGCAATTTCTTGAGCGTGGTTTGGCTCGACGGTACCCTCGTTCTTTGCGTCGCTCTGTCGGTGATACTCCCCATACCACACAGATGCAGGCCACACGGATTTGCTCGCGCCAGCGGCAGCAGCAGCGCCACATTTTCTTCCGTGTAGACGTCACAGCTTACGTGGACGCCGCGAACGTCTTCTAGAAAGGTATGTGAATCACGTGTGAAAAGAATACGCGCTTTGCTAGGATGGTCGAAGTAGAACGTGATGTGACGGTACAGCATGCGGAGGCACTCGGGTCTCCTCCAAGAAAAAAATAAGTTCGTCTTCTAGGTAATTAGGGAAGAGGCACGTACATGGAGCCAGGCTGGTCATCAATTCCACCTCAACCTCAACCTCTTCAATATTATTGAAATTGAAGTCACGTGCATCAATTCAATCAATTCAACTTGCGCCTCGCGTTGATGGACTCAATTCACCTCTAGGGCTTTAACGTTAACAACCGGTTGAAAAGTATATATGTATATGTATGTATGTGTGTTTTTCGTCCAGCGGCCGTGAGGCTGCTCAGGTCCCCTCGGGGGGCACAGGACGTGCTGGGCTGCTAGAGGTCTATAGGCTACGTACTGATGCATAAAATGTAAACAAACCACCATCCAGCATGGAACCGGCTCGAGGGCGCTCCATTTCAAACCTTTCACCCGTCAGCGGGATATACAGGTGCGGCAGCGAAGCCGCAATATCAACCAGTCTTTATAAGGGGACCGGAGAGAGACCCTTGGCGAGGGCTACATCGCGCAATCCCGAGGGGTCCGGCCGGGCGAAGGGTGCGCCAACACCCTTCGCCTGGCTGAGCCCGGATGAAGAGAGAAGCTAAGCAAAGAGAGGAGAGAGAGAGAGAATTTCGTTTAGTGGCGGAGACAAACCCTCTCGAAGAAGGCGCATGCCTTCGCTATTTTAACGAATTTATCAAAATCCCTACCTATTGCACAGTTAATGGCCGATGTCGGTGAGGGGGTTAGCCTCATCCGATTACGCGGCGATATCTTCCTGCAATAGAAGATATAGTCTGGTGTTTTTCGTTGGCCGCACGAACAATTCAGTCGCGCGTCGTCGTGGTTGAACCTTTCGTAGTAGTCGGCGAAGTCTCTATAGTGGGATCTTGCCGCTAGCAGGTGATGTAGGGAGGTCCGAGGTAGTGAGAGCTCTTGAGGGCAGCTAATTATAGCCTTTAGGTTCAGTGCCTCATAGCGTTCGGGAGCGGAAGACTCCTACCACGCCTTGAAGGCGTCTCTTGGTCGTTGCTTGGCGACTCTTCGGAGGTACGCCAACGTCGGGACGGCGTCTGGGGGCTCAGGAAGCGCGCATC
>JALHBX010000649.1:0-13125 GCA_024340025.1 Tolypocladium tundrense | reverse complement strand
CCCCCCCTCCCTCCTCCTTCAAATTCTGTTCCTCCTTCTCCATTCTCCCTCTGCACACGCAAAGTCGACATCTTTTGGCCCCATTCGTCTCTGCCGCGCCACGCAAAGCATCAGGCTGTTCGTGCCGCGTTTGCGGTTCCCCTCTGCCGCGTTTGAGCACCATGCCCTTCCTTTGACTGTCACCTCGCCTTCAGCCTTGTGCGACCTCAGCCAGCGGCAGCATATTTGGCCTGGTAACCAGCTCCAGGCGGAACTCCCAACTCCACCACCACTGGCCCGTCCTTCTGCAGCTTACCGCCGCCGTCGCGGTGACGAGAGCAAACGACCCCCGCGCCGCGCTGAGATTGGCGCGAGGATATGCACGCCCACCTGCGCCCGACCTGTCGATATTCAATTTCCTCCTCGTCTCCACCGATCCGTCCGGCAGCATGAATAGGAAGAGGTCCGCGCCGGGGACGTCGGCTGCGTCCGGCCCCTCCAAGAAACGAAAGATGGACAATGTGCAAAAGTACTACGCCGTCCAGGCGGGCTTCAGGCCCGGCGTGTACCTGACGTACGACGAGTGCTCCAGGCAGACGGCTGGGTTCAAGGGTGCTGTCTGTAAGTGGCTGCCCAAGCAACTCCGCATAAGCATGGCCTTGCAGCCGCCGACGCGGAGGAGAGTCTGACATTTTGTGTTTTCTTCTAGTCAAGTCGTTTACGTCGAGAGAAGATGCGGACGCGTTCGCGGCGGGCAAGAAGGTCCTGGCCCCTGCCAACGAGCCCGACAAGTTCTACGCCGTTGCGGTGGGCTGCCCAACGGGCATCTACACGGATTGGAACGAGGCCGCCGCGGCGATAAAGGGAGTCAAGGGCCCCAAGTACAAGCGGTTCGGGAAGCGGAAAGAGGCCGTGGCATATATCAAGCAGTTTGGCAACAAGGAGGCTATCGAGGCGCTGGGAGAGGTGGCCGAGGAGAGGGTTGAGCGCCCAGCGGAGAAGGCCACCAAGACGACCTCGAAAGAAGCCTCGAAAGAAGCTGCGGCGACAGAACCAGACGACATGCTGCGGGTATACACGGACGGGAGCAGCCTCGCCAACGGAAAGGTAGGGTCCAGAGCCGGCGTGGGCGTCTTCTTCGGCGACGGCGACCCGCGCAACGTATCGGAGCGCCTCGAGGGCGAGCCGCAGACGAACCAGCGCGCCGAGCTGATGGCCATGCTGCGGGCGCTGGAGATTGCGCCGGTGGGCCAGGCGGTGCAGATCATCAGCGACAGCCAGTACTCGATCAACTGCGTGACGCAGTGGGCGATTGGGTGGAAGAAGAAGGGCTGGGTGACGGCGACGGGGGAGAAGGTCAAGAACCAGGACATCATCCGCGCGGTGCTGGGCAAGATGGAGGAGCGGACGCGGGCCGGGGGGAACACGTTCTTCCGCTGGGTGAAGGGCCATGCGTCGGACAGGGGCAACGTCGCGGCTGACCGGCTGGCCGTTCGGGGAGCCAAGATTGGGGTTGCGTGAGGCGGCCCACGATGGGCATCTGCACGGAGTAGACGCAGGCTGCGATGGATGCTGCGATGGATGCTGCGATGGATGCTGCGATGGATACTGTGCCCAGCCCGGCGAGGCGCCGGCAGCGGCCGAGGCTGCCATGGTTATGGAGCTGGCAAGGGAGGGGGGCAAGGAGGACGCATATACGGCCCGTCCGTCCGCATCGGAGTGTTGTCGGCGATTGCTCTCTATTTCGATGACACATTTTAGCTGCAGCTGTGTATTTAGCCAGCCCTCGATAGCAGACAGTCATGTGCGCGCTCCTGCATGGCACGAGCACGTCGTCCGAACCGAACCTGGGCATCCGTGACGCTGTACGACCGTGAGCTGCAGGTGAGACCCCGCGTGGGCGTGGAACACGGCTTGACAGGCCCGTCGTGGCACGACGCCACCGCAGCGGCGGGTTCATCGTATGCGCGGGTCTGATAAGAAGCGCTTCCTCCGTCTCGGGGATGGACCGAGTACTCGTACGAGTACGACCGTCAACGGCAGCCTCCAGGTGACGGCCTGGATCCCAAGGCCTGCGGAGTATCGCGACACGCCCTGACGCCATCTCCAGCAGCGCCACACCACAGGCAGGCGGTCCGTCCTAAACCTGCCGACTCCCGAGCATCCGCAGAGCCTAGCACCGAACCTTGTGCCCAACACCTATCTCCCTCACAGCAGGACAAAAACCCTTTCACGCAGCATCCGCAGTCGCCGTCGAGCTACCGTTGCCGCGAAGCAAACCCCTACGATCCGTCACCGTCAAAGGCATCCCGCAGAGCGATGAAGTCGGTCCTGGTGCTGTCTGAAGTCGTCGTTTCTACCCGCCTCTCGCGCTGCTAACGCCTCCCGTCGCCGGGATGGCGCACAACATTTGGGCGGTTCCGCTGCAGCTGTCCAACTTCAACACCATCGTGGCCCTGATCGGCGGCTTCATCTCGCTGTTTGGCCTGGTGTCGTTTCTCTTGAAGGAGAACTTTTACCTCTCCGAGGCTCGTGAGTTGCCTGCCTTCTCTCCCGCCTGGCGGCCTCGTGGCCTGTGGTCGTTATCGTGGTCGTGTGCTGACGGCCGCGGCGGTAGTCATCTCGCTGCTCGTGGGCGTGGCCTTTGGACCCGAGGGAGCCAACTTCATCCGACCGCGGGACTATGCCCAGTGCAACCAGCGGGGCGTCTCGGACGTTGAGTGCCGGGACAACCTCAGCGGCATCACGCTCAACTTCTCCCGCCTGGTGCTCGGCGTCCAGCTGGTCCTGGCGGGCGTCCAGCTGCCCAGCAAGTACCTCAAGACGGAATGGAAGTCCATCATGCTGCTGGTCGGGCCGGGCATGACTTGCATGTGGCTCGCCACGAGCCTCCTCGTCTGGGCCCTCGTGGAGACGCCCAGCTTTCTGCATGCCCTCGCCATCGGCGCCTGCGTGACGCCGACGGACCCTGTGCTCTCGGCCGTCATCGTCAAGGGCAAGTTTGCGGACCACAACATCCCCAAGGCCCTCCAGAACCTCATCGTCGCCGAGTCGGGCACCAACGACGGCCTCGGCTACCCGTTCCTGTTTTTTGCCCTTTACCTCATCAAGTTCGTGGGCTCGGGCGCCACGTCCGGTGGCGCTGGAGACGCGATGGGTCTCTGGTTCGCGCTCACCTGGGGATACACCATCGTCCTCAGCGTCCTGTACGGCGCCGTGGTGGGATGGGTGGGCAAGAAGCTGCTTCACTGGGCCGAGGAGCACAACTACGTCGATCGCGAAAGCTTCCTCGTCTTTGCCATCGCCATCGCCCTCTTTGTCCTGGGCACCTGTGGCCTCATCGGAACCGACGACGTGCTGGCTTGCTTCATTGCTGGAAACACGTTTACGTGGGACGACTGGTTCCGGCTGGAGACCAAGGACGACTCGCTGCAGCCGACAATCGACATGCTCCTCAACGTCACCATCTTCTTGTGGTACGGAGCCGTCATCCCCTGGGCCGAGTTTCGCCACAACTCCGTCCTCTCCACCTGGCGCCTCGTCGTGCTCGGCATCCTTGTGCTCCTTCTGAGACGGCTGCCCTGGGTGTTTGGCATGCACAGGTGGATTCACCAGATCGAGGATGTTAGGCTGGCCATATTTACCGGCTTCTTTGGTCCCATTGGCGTCTCGGCCGTCTTCTACCTTTTTGTGGCCCTGGAGTTTATTGAAGAGCATCTGAGCGATGACGATGGGGTCCCTCGGAGCGATGTGACCAACTTGGGCGATTCAGTTCGTATCGTGGTCTGGTTCTTGGCTGTGTGCAGCGTGGTGAGTTTCCTCTACAGACATTGCCCGTGGCTTTACTCTAACACCGGCCAGGTCGTTCACGGACTCAGCATCCCGCTGGGAACGCTGGGGTATCTCGCCCCGAGGCTGACTCGGGTGCTGAGCGAGAGCATATGCGATGAGCCGCACGCGGTCGAGGCTCGAAGGAGGATCCCCGTCATCGGGAGGTGGCTGAGTTGTGACAAGAACGACGTCGAGTCCAACAGCGAGGGCCGTCCCGTAATTGTGACGGCCGGCCGTGCGCCAAATCGGTCGGTGGCACCCTCATCGTCCCATTCTCATACCGACTCTCCACGCGTTGGCACTCCTCGAGCTGGCACCCCACGAATTGGTCCGCCGTCCGGCGCAGCCAGCCAGCTGGACGGCGAGTCAGGGACCAGGATCCTCCCGAAACGGGAAATCCGGTTCCCTGACCAGGTGCACGGCAGTGATATCGCAACCAGCCCAGCAGGGGGTGGTGACGAGACCGTTGCCGCTCGATAGCCGGACTAGCCATCCGGCACCCAATGCATGTGGTGGGGATGTTGATGCGGTGTAGTAGAGCATATCTCAGGGCCGCCGGGCCCAGGAGAGCATATTCCGGAGGCAATCTATACAATACTAGACTTACTCTCCGCCGAAGTGCTCGCTGGTTAGTGATTTACGGTCGGACCGACGTGCAACATGGACCAGGAAAGCCATGGACCAGCCAAGGTCTACAAAGCAGCGCCATCGGCGCGTCCATGCTTCCTTCATACCACCGTCCACTCCCATTGCGCGCATTCCCATTCTGGACTTGAAATGACCAAGCCACGCACGCCACGCCCGCCCGTTCTCTTTGCACCATGAGCTAGAAATGCGCCCGCCGCAGCTTCATCTAGATATCTGATTCGTCAGAGCGGCAACAGACGGCAGCAGACGACGGCAAGTGCACCTACGAGTTTTACAGCAGCCATAATGACAGGCTCGCCGCGTGTGTCGTGTTCACATTCCGCGCAACGTGAGGGGGCATCCCACAACCGCCCACACAAACAGACGCAACGAGACAGAGTGGAAGGCTGGAGTTCTCACGTCCGGGCGAGCCCCGGCATAGACCCACTCGATGTGCCGAAGACCCCTAATCTGCGCCGGATTCGATGCCCCACTTTGGCGCCGGGCGCCGAAGTACGGCAATTTGACACCGACCAGTGTTGCCTGGCACATAAGACAGATTACCAAATAATCTCTCGCGTATTCCACATGACCGATAGTTCCTTCCTATAGGGGGTTAGGACCTTGTCCAATGCTCTGTCCCGAACCCACCCACTTTGCCAGGTAGGGCGCCTCAGGGCCTTGCATTACTCCCAGTACTCAGGATAGTAGCCTGACAACTCCCAGTCCAACAGAGCGACGATTTCCGACCCTCGAACCAAGATGTTTCTCGGGTCCAAGTCATCATGACTTCACACCATATATCGCACGTGAAACCGGACCAATCATGCGGCACTGCTTCCTTCAGTGCATGCACAATCCCTCGATTAAACGCTTCCTCGTTTGCAAAAGGTCCGTACCCATCTGGGGTGCTATCAAAGTACTGGTCGTTGCACGGGGAGCCATCCACGCTACCGATAAATGTACCCTTGATGCAGCGGAGCTCGTCCATGTATCCGCGGAGTTGGGAAATAACGGAATCCTTTTCGGTATCGGTATAGTTATCCCAAACCTTGTCGAGATTGTCGCCCGGGACGAACTCCATCACGATACATTCCTTGCCCGTCTGTCGGTCGGTGTACGCGTTATATACTTCTGGGACAGGGATGGTTGTCCGATCGCGAATAAACCTCATGGTCTCGGCCTCGCTCTTACGAACGCTGGTGCCAGTCTTGACGATGGTTTCTGAATCGACCTTGTACACGGGAACGAAGGTGCCAAAACGTTCCGCAGCGTCCATTTCATCTAGAGAAATTATTCGAGCCATGTTCTCCAGCTAGGGGCATGTAGCGACTGGCGGGGGTATGCTTGGAAAGCAATCCCAAAGAGCAGAAGAAGTAGAGACAAGGTGTGGCCGCAAATAGAAGAAAATGTTGAGATAGTGGTGAAGCCAGGCCAGACCACCCCGCCTTCTGGCCGTTGCGCTGACTAAATCCCATTGGTTGCCTCCAGGGTCACTCTGCCACCCAATAAGCGATCATGTTCGACCTCTCCAACAAAAGGCTAGCGGTCGAGATCCCCATCTACAAGGGAGCTCCCGATCTGCCTTGCTTGCGGCACTGGAAGGCAGTATTGAAGGATACGGATCTTTACACAGGGGAGGCCTCTTCTATCGAGACATCTCAATCAACAATCTCATGATCAAAGCGCAGCGTGTCCTGTGTACATTCCAAGCCCATTATGATAAGTATGTCTACAGTATGTACGAGCAGTACGGGCATGAGTGCTCCCAATACAAGGTGGTCAAGTCATCACATCTTGGAGTGCGGGATACAACGCGGGAGTTGGACGGGGGCAACTCGGCGGGACCTGGAGGCTCGCCGTTGACCAGGGGATTCAGGGCCCTCCCGTTTGGCGTTGGGACACGCGTACGGAAGGTTTGACGCTGGGGCCAACATATATGACATGGCCCGCGGCAGTCATGATTTAACGGCATCTGCCGAAGCCATGTCAGCGGCCACGGGCACGAGCGCCTGTAAGGCTCGCGTGATTGCGCAAGGGGGTGAGGCTGAGTCGGTGCTCGGAAAACGGGAGAATATGACCGTCGTGTTTCCCCGGACGTCCCGCGGCTGGGTTGGGGGATGTTGAGAGTTGGGGAGCGTTTTGGAGTGGACAGCTGTTCGCTGCGCCGTTTTGTTGTGCGGCAGGCTGACGTACGAGTACGAGTACCTTCGCGGGTGAGCCTGTTTCCTGACAGACTGTCCTGCTTCTGACAGACAGTCAATAACACCTCTGCTTCTTCGACAGAACAAAAAGTGCCATCAACAGCAATTCGCTTCTCCCAAAAGACTGTTGATAGCACTCTTTCCCTGTCGAGGAAAAGCCGTCACACGCGTAGGTACCTACTCCGTGTACGAGCACTCCGTACTTCGTCGGCCTTGGGGGAACGTGACTGCATAGAAGGCGCTGGAGCAAGCAGAGTCATGAGCACGAGCCGCGCCGCCATTGGCCAGACCCGGCGACAGCCCCGCGGGGCAGGACTTGGCTGCAACACTGTCCAAAACGCGTCAGTTGGGGCGGCCACCACAGTGTCAGCGTCACGGAACAACTAGCCCGGCACTGTCCGATGCGACACACAATCTTGGTACGCCGGCCCCACCGGTGCGAGGCGCTGCGACCGGCCTGGATCAAGTGTCCACCGCCTGCGCCTGCAGGGCCAGGGATCAATCAAACCACTAACCAGCCCAGTCACCGTCCCAGGCCCTCTGGCAGTTGTCCACTGCTTCGCCCAACTCATCGCAGACTCTTCCCTCCACCCTCAACATCATCGCATCGCCGACGACCGACACCTGCCACGACGCGAGCGCCGGGCTCGGAGCGCCATCCACGCCCATCGCCGACGTCCAAAAACAGGCCCCTGGCGCCTCCCGCCGACGACTTCGGCACCGAGCCAATTGACGCTTCCGTCGCGCGTGCTCAACCTTAATCTTGCTTTTCCCACGGCTCGGAGCCTCCGACCCTCGACAACGAGCCGTGCCCGTGGCTCGTGAACTAAGAATTCGCTCCCGCGCGACGAAGGAATGCGTTTTTGAGCCCTCGAGCATTTGGATCAACCTATCCTCAATCGAGTCGCACCAAAGTTGGACCCTTTTTTTGACGCCCGCGCCCCAACCCCTCGACCTCGCCCACCGACATTCAATCGACGACGTTCCCGACGGTTGCATCCGACGTCCCAACAGGCGATCCCCTCGGACCTGCCGCTCGAGGCGGACGCGCACAGCCGTCCCCGCTGGTCATGACATCTGCGGGAGGCACAGGTGCCGGCAGCCCTCTTATCGCGGGAGCGGGAGTGTCCAGCGGCGAGTTGCACGACTTTGACGATGAGTTCGCTGCCTCGAATCTCTTCGACTTCTCCAACAGCCCGGATACTCTGCAGAGCCTGGACACGATAGGAGCAAACGACCAAAAGGCCTTTTTGAACCCCCAGGAGCTCATAGCGGACCCGTTGCCGGACTCGCCCAACGAGTCCTACCACGACTCCTCGTCCGAGTCGGCATCGTCCACCAAGAGGACCGGCAGCTCTGCATCCGCCAAGACCCCCGCAACCGCCGCCGACACGGCGATGGGGGATGGTAACGATGTCAAGATGGAGTGGACCAACCCCGACTATGCTACATACGACGACGACGACAACGCCTTCGCATTCGGCCGGGAAGCCGACTCGTCGGTCATGATGGATGGCATATATGCCTTTGGCGAGACCGACGACAGCTTCATGGACCGCTCATTCGATTTCGACGGTGCATCAAGCAGTCCGGAGGCTCCCTCCGTCGCCCAGGTGAACATGCCGTCACCCGAGATGCCCACCATCAAGACGACTAGCCCCAAGAAGCTCGACCAGGCAAACAAGACCAAGGCCGGCGGCCACAAGAAACAGACATCTGTAAGTGCTGCCACGGCTTCAGGGACGCGGGCAGGCTCTGACTACTTCCTGCAGCAATACTCGATGGCCTCATCCATGAACGGCGTGAGGGCAGGCTCAAGGGAGGTGTCGCCCATGTCGGCCATGGTGACTAGCCACGATTCGTCCCCGGCAGCCACTTTTTTCAACTCTCCCTCGCCCAACGCAGGCCATGACTTCTCAAAGGTCATCAACGGGACCGCCATGTGGCCAAACAGGGTGGACGTGACCGCGCCGACCAGGCCGGACGCTCTGCCCACTCCTGGCCAGTTTGGAGGGCCGATGGCTCAACACATGCCCATGCCACAACAACGTGCGCTATATAACGCGGCGCCTTTCAACTTCACCGGCGGATACGAGCTGAGGATTATGCCAACGCCTCTCAAGTCGCGCGTCGAGACACAGATCCCCATCAAGATGACCTTGTCTCCTCTGCCCCCCGGCGTGACAAAGCTGCACCTGCCCGCCCACACAATATCAAAGCCCAAGCTTCTGACGAAGCCGCCGCCGGAAAGATCGCCCGACACGCTCGAGCTGTACGTGACGCTGGTCTGCACCAGCGCCATGGAACTGCCCGGGATGAAGCAAAAGGCCCTGGAGAGGGCGACGAAGCTTCCACAGGGCTATCTGCCTGAGCAGGACGACGAATTTTCGCCCCAGAATGGCGGCGATGTCCGCATCTGCCAAGGCTGCATCACCCGAGAACGAAAGAGGGCGGCACGAAAGAAGATCAAGAAGCCCGATGAAGAGAAACTGTGGAGCCTGGACGAAGAGCGCCGCGTTATTGTCTTTAATACGCTGGAACTCAAGGAGTGGCAGCCACTGAGCGGCGTCTTGGACCCGAGTGGGCGGCCGGAGACGGTCGTGTCTAACCGTGCGATGCAGATCGACGCACCGATGCGTATCGCCTGTTACTGCCGGCACCACAACGAGAAGATGGGGTTCAACGTCATCTTCACGATCAAGGACTTTCAGGATCGTGTCATTGCTCAGGCCATGTCCAACCCGATCATGATAACCGACGACCACAAAACCCATCCCATGGCGCAGCCCTCATCACAACCGACAATGTCCGAGACCGTCACGACCTCGACAGTGCCCGTGCCGCCTATGGACGCGACGAACTTCGTGCCTCCTGTCCAGAGTCCGAATTATCGCATGTCACCATCCAGCGGCGACATGACCGCGACGCAACGAAACGGGTCATACCCGCCGTCGACATCGGGCAAGACGACACCGACCATGAGTACGTGTACGGCGCCGGGCCGGGCAATGTCCCGGTCCGCATCTCCCAGCCAGGGCGGGCCGGCCAAGAAGAGAAAGTCAAGTGGCAGCGGATCACGGGTTCCCAACGGACTGGCGATGACGAGGCTGGAGACTTCGCCGCCACCAGGATCCCAGACTACCAGTACACAGCTGTCAACCGCTGCTACCTCTCCATTCTCGCCGCACACGGGCCACTTCCAGCTCGAACAGATGTTTGGACAGCACAATGGCCAACAGCCGTTTGCCAACGGCCCCCCAACGCCGGGCAGCAACGATCAAACCCCATTCTTCGCCAGCAACCGCTCTGCCAGCATGGATAACCTGGCCATGGCCCAGCTGTACTCTGCGCCGACGTCCAGCCATCCTAGCCGCGCACCGAGCCCGAACGGCCTCAGGAACGGCGTCAATGCGCCGCAGAACCAGTTCGCCCAGACGCTTACCAGCAGCCTGTACTCGTTGCCCATGGGAGTGAATCAGCCTCGCTGCCCGCCGATGATCCACAAGATCATTCCCAACGAGGGGCCCAAGATGGGAGGCATCGAGGTCACCGTGCTCGGGCAGGCATTCTTCCAAGGGTTGGAGGTCTGGTTTGGTGACCAGAAAGCCACCACCACAACGTACTGGGGCGACTCGTCGCTCGTGTGCCTGCTACCTCCTTCTCCCGTCGCGGGAGCCGTTGCCGTCACGTTTAAGCATCAGGGAATTCCCAGCGCTCAAAACTTCCCGATGGCAAAGGAGCCGCCCATCTTCAAATACATCGACGACAATGAAGACAAGCTCATCCGGACGGCGTTGTCTGTGCTCGGCCACAAGATGTCTGGCCAGATGGTCGATGTCAGCGACTTGGCGAGGAGGATTCTGAACGACGGGAACTCGACGTGGTCTGGCGGGTCATCCGGTCCGTCGTCCGGCGGTCCCGGGTTTAACCATAACCACGCGTCTCACGAGCATCTCGAGTCCCAGCTCCTCAAGTGCCTCGATCTGATTGATCTTGACGATAGCACCCACAAGACACGGCTGGACTTGAGGAGGCCCACGGGGCACACCATGCTGCATCTGGCTTGCTCGCTTGGGTATCACCGATTCGTGGCGGCCCTTCTTGCCCGAGGAGCGAACCCCGATGCTCGCGACAAGGGGGGGTTCACGCCACTGCACATGGCTGCCATCCAGAACCACGCCGAGATTGTGAGGCGATTGATGCTCGTGGGAGCCGACCCTACAATCCGAAGCTTGTCCAGCCTTACTGCTGCGGATGTCGCTCAGTCGAGACAGGTCCTGCGTGCCATCCGCCAGTCCGAGCGCCATGTGCGGTCGTTCAGCGGCGGGTCTCTGCACAGCCGAACCAGCAGTGCCACCTCGTTGCGGTCGCTGTGGGAGCCGATGACCCGGGCCCACACGCACGACGAGCCCATCTCGGTAGACTTGGGCGAGGAGAGCCCCGAGTACACATCTGGAGACTTTGACGACGAGGATCCTGATGAGGATTGCTACCTCCACATGAGGCGACAGAGTCGGTTGAGGCACGACCGCGACAGCACCGATCATCTCGGCGACGATTCAGACGAGGAGTCTCGCGCACTGGAATCGCCGACGACGCAGTTCGCAGCCCTCAAGGACCAGTTCCAACAGCAGCTGCATCAGCTCCAGCAGTCGATGGCCCTGCATCTCCAGAGCCTCCCTCAGATGCCTCAGATGCCGCAGATGCCACAGATGCCAACGTTCCCCGGGATGCCCATGCTTCCGGATTACCAGGCATACCTGCAGCAGGCTCCGTTCATCATGCGACGCATGCAGCAACTCATGCCGGGCTCGGGCAGTCGTCCTGGCTCCCAGGAAGGAGACAACTCTAAGATGGACACCCGCTGGTGGGACTTGTCATCCTACATGCAGAACAGCGCCGGCGCGCCACCTTCGTACGAGGACATCTTTGGACGGCAGGATTCCAACACGAAGCAAGAGTCTGCCATTCGAGCAGCCGCGGAGGCGGATGCAGACATCAAGTGCGCTGCTATTTACGACCAGCCGTCGACGTCGGCAGCGGGCGGAACAAGGACCAGGGCCAAATCGCCCAGCATCTTGAAGATCGGACGGAAGAATGCCATCACGAAGGAGCAGCAGGAACAGTTCTTGCGGGCACACGAGAAGAAGCTGAAGAAGCTGAGCAGCGATCGAAACCTCTTCTTCATCTGGGTATGTTTTCCTCGCTTCCTGCTGATGTTTTGGATGTTGTCACTGACGCCGCACAGATTCCGCTTCTCGTGGTCATGGTCTGCGCCATGCTGTACAGCTACTTCCCCTCGCTGTTCCCCTTCCTCTGGACGTCGGTGCGAGCCTTGGTCCAAGCCGGACAGAGCCGGGTGTCGCGGGTGATTCAGGTGGCCCCGGAGCGCGTCGTTGAGGTATAACGCATGATGATGACGGGTTCTTTGTTTTCTTTTCCCTTCTAGAGTCTGGCGCTTCAATGCATGGTGCCATTGGGCTTCGCTTACGGGTTGTTATCAGCAGGGGCTTCTTTTTTCCGTCACTCGCGAAGCCCCTGATCACCGTCGTTTGAACATCACGGGAAGAAGGCCGGGAAGGCCGGCTATGAGTTACAATTGTTTGAGCTTGCAAGAGGCGGACACGGGGTTGATGTATGGGGAGCGCGTGGCCGGAGAATGGCAACTCGCGCGGTCAAGAGACGGGTTTCTGCGTAGTATAATGTTGGGCCTGCTGCAGCGACGCTCAATCAGAGCGGCATCAAGCGGGAATAGCTATGGGATCATTGTCTGGCATGTCGAACTGTTGTTGGGTTGGACACTGGTAGGGAGTTGTACATGTAAGTAGGTAGCCAGCAGGCACTCCAAGGGGTGTACTCGCAACACTAGATGCTGTTATCTTGAGCATTTTTGGCCGCGCCCGTGATTACGTGGTTGTGTCGTAACGTCGTAAGATTATATACCTAGGCAGGTCCGGAGTACGTCTTCCATGCATGTACGTCCCGCTAGACATCCTCAGCAGTCTGCCGTCGTCCTCGACTCACCCATCCACCTGTGCCCATACATGTACGTCCCGCTAGACATCCTAACAGTCTGCCGTCGTCCTCGACTCAACACCCATTTACCCGTGTCCATGGCAAGTCCCCAGACAGCACAAAACTCGAACAGAAAAAAAAACCGGTCCCGTATATTCCCGTGCCGTACGGCATTTCATGTACATGTAGATGTAGTCTCTCGTCAGTCGTGACACGTGGGCCGTCCTCCCCGGCCCCGGCAAGCAACGCCCCCTGCCCACGCACCCGCGCCCCCTCTCCCGCCCGTACAGAGCGCGGCGCGAAGACGGATTCAGCGGCGCAGGCCGCGCCAGGGCCCGGCGTTCTCCCGGTCCGCGCCGTAGGTGAACTTGGCGGGGATGGCGGGCACGCGCGGGATGCCGCGGTTGGCGTCGGGCACGACGCTCAGGGGCTCGGCGCTGGCGCGCGGGCGCAGCGCCGACGCGGGCGG
>JALHBX010000647.1:0-33232 GCA_024340025.1 Tolypocladium tundrense | reverse complement strand
CGCCGTCGGCCGCCTCGAAGGCGCCCTCGGCCATGTTCTGCGCCTCGGCGACGGAGCCGAGCAGCGCGCCCGCCGCGGTGCCCACGAGCCCGCCCACGGGGCCGAGCAGGCCCGACGCGATGGGCAGCGCCACGGAGCCCACGCGCGCGATGGTCTTGAGCACGTCGAGGAAGCCCTCCTCGCCGACGGCGGGCTTGCCCGTGCCGCCGCTGCCGCCGCCGACGGCGTCCAGGAGCTTGATGTTCGCGGGCGTGCCAAAGGCCGACTGGTCGAGTGCGAAGACGCCGATGAAGGCGCCGTAGTTGTTGCCGTACTGCCCGCCGATGGAGTTGCCCGAGTTGCTGTCGACGCCGCCGCCGCCGTAGCAGTGCGTGCCGATCGAGGTGAGCTGCGCGCCGTTGCGGCGCAGGATCGCGGCGCCGGACTGGCCTGGCATCAGGGGCTCAGCGTCAGCATTCACTCCTCGTCCGCGTGGACAGGCCAGGGTCGCCGGGCGGCGTCACTCACCCCCAAAGGTCGAGACCTTGTACTCGATCATGTGGCGCGGGCTGGTGTCGAGGTTGTACTTTGTCTTCTTGAACTGCTCGTACATCTGCGCGCCCGCCTCCGTGCGGCCGCCGCTGTCGAGCGACTTGTCGCCCGCGTAGCCCACGACGCCGAGCAGGCACGTGTCGGACACGGGCGTGTCGACGTAGCTGAAGGTCCGCAGGTCGCCCGTGAAGGGCTTGTGCACCTGGATAAAGGCCACGTCGCGCGGCCGGTTGTCGACGGCCCTGATCCACTCGGCCGTGGTGACGATGGTCTTGCCGTAGCGCGGCTGCACGTCCGGGCCCCTGACCGAGTCGCGGCCGTTGTAGCCGATGTAGCACTTGATCTGCGTCGCGGCGCCGAGGCGGCGGCCCCAGTCGTAGACGACGTGGCCCGCCGTGACGAGCAGGTCCGGGCGGATGAGCCAGCCCGTGCCCATCATCCACAGGGGCTCGCCCGTGTCCTTGTTCACGAAGCAGGCCTGGATCTTGACGACGGCTGCGCGGCGGGGTGTGAGCCGCGCGCTTCGTCTCGGGGGGGCTGCGACTTACAGCGATACTTGCCGCCGTCCTGGAGGTCGCGCGGGTCGACGACGACGCGCTCGTCGTCGTCAAAGGCGGACTCGTCGGCGCCCCTGCGTCCGTCGTCGGCCATGACGGTGGACTCGGCCGGCTGCGTCGACGCGGGCAGGTCGAGCCTCCAGGCGGCAGCCCGGCTCGTGGTGCTCGTGCCATTGATGGTGGCCATTTTGCAGAGTTGCGGTGAAACTGTTCGATGCGAAGCTCAGTATCAGCGAGTTGGAAACGCTTATAGACCCGTTGGTTGCCCTGCGGAGACCAACCTAGTGTGAAAGTATACTTGCCGGGAGGCTGTGATGAGGCGAGGTGAAGAAGCTGTTGCTGATGGGATTCGACACTCGAGGCCGGACTGTGCCCCTTTTATACTCGAAGCCCGTGAAGAGGACCCCGTCTCCGTATCTCCATAGACACCGTCCAGAAGCCTCGAAACAGCATCGCGGCCACTCCGTGATGGCAACAGCAGCAGTCGCCAGCCTCGACGGTGAGGCACGTCCGCAGCCAGCCACCCGGCGGCCCGCGTCTCTCCTTTCGTCGACAGCGCTCCGCCGCGTCTCCATCAGCCATGCCCAAGACGGGCATATCCTCCAGTCACCGGCTCAGCCTTCCACCCAAGATGTGACGACCCAGTCCCCGGGCCGGCGCCCAGCCAATCCGGGCCCCGGGCGAGGTCATGAGGGCGCGCGCCGAGCCGCCGCAAACCGATAGCCTCGCCCGTATGCCTCGATCCGAGCATCAAGGCGCTGGCGTCGAGGCCGCCGCTCCGGTGAGGCTTCTGTCGTCGCCGCGTGGAGACGCGAGGTCGCCGTCCTGCAGCCGCTCGCCGGCGGGGGCGGCCAATATATGGCTGGGCTAGCAGCGTCTAGATCCCGCGGGGCCGTCCGGACGGCGTGGGATGGGGACGGCCCGCGAGGTTTCTGCCGGGTAATTATGGAACCTGCCGTCTTCTCGCGGCCTAGCATGTCTCGACGCCGGCCGGTAGTTGTCAGCCGCAGCGGGTAAACGTGGTTGTCGTCGTACGAGCAAGGCAGGTCCCTGTCGTTGCTCTCGTATGCGTAGGGCTGGGTGCCGTGGCTTAAAGCGTATCCACGGCCTCGATTCAGCTGGTCCGTATTGGGCCAGGCTGCCGCATTGGGAGGCTCATACCTGTCGATGGCCTGGTGATTGGCTGGCACGGGATTGGGGTCGGGGGAGAGCTCTAAAACTATCGAGCTGGCGTCTAGCTGTGGGAGAGCTGAGGGCCAAGGACGATGAGAGGCGCCAGCCTTCGGCGTCCCCGTCGGATGGAGGTTGTATCAACCCCAATTGCTACGTGACGATGATATCAGAGGTCCTCTTGATTCGGTATATGTAGCAAGCCAAAGTCAGCAACATCGGCTCTTCTTCACCAACAAACACGCAAGCCAACCTCCTCCCTCCTCCAAGTCGCAACTGTCCGCCAACATGCCCGCCAGCGCCCTCAGGAAGATTGACGGGTGCAAGGACTTCCCCTCCGACGCCGCCCAGATCGTCGACGGCAAGTACGCCATCAGCTGCGACGATGAGCGCACGCTCGAAGCCGCGGACCCCGCCGTCGCGGCCGAGATCTGGTTCAAGTCCCCGGTTCGTCTGCTCCTCGGCGCCCACGCCGCCCCGACCGCGCGCTTACACGGCGGCAGGCCCTCGACGGCGACACCATCCGCAAGATCGACCGCCTGCAGCTCGTCGCCGAGTCGCACGACCAGGGGTACGCCGACGTGCCCTCGGCCGGCAACTGGACCTGGTTCGAGCTGGCCATCCTGGCCGACGAGTCGGCCTTTGCGCCGCGCGTCAAGGACGGCGTCGAGCTCGCGTGGAAGAGCCACGACAACCGCTTCCTGTCTGGCGCGTACGGCTGGGTGCGTGGACGCGCCCCCGCGGGTGCTGCTGCGTGGCGGCCTACTGACGGGGTTCTCTTTAGGCTGAAGGGAAGGAGTTTGAGGAGCAGCATGACTTGCTGCGCATGCTCGAGGTATGGGCATCGCCCTGTTCAGATGGGTTGATCTGACCCAAGCAGGACGGAAACGTCATTGCAGTTCGGATCTGTGCTCGCTTCCAGGGCTGGGAGATTCACGCTCGCAAAGGATACCTCACGATTGAGATTGGCCGCGAAGAGGGTAAGCACCCAGTGTCGAGTGCCTTCTGCAGTCCGCTGACCAGGTCCGCTTGCAAGTCGACCGTGAGCCGCCGCCGCCGTACGGCGAGATCGTCTCCCAGGTCGAGAACATCCAGGCCGTCTTCAGCGAGGTCAACGCCTCGATCCAGTCCAGCTTCCAGCCCAGCCTCCCCGAGGGCCTCTACCGCGCCGAGCTGCTGAGCACCGGCGGCGAGCGGCCCCTGCGCGTCCTCTCCCTCGGTACGGCGCGCATTCACAGAACCACCGAACAGGGACTGACATTGCACAGACGGCGGCGGCGTGCGCGGCCTCTCCTCGCTGCACCTCCTCAACGCCGTCATGGCGCGCGCCGCGCCGGGCAAGAGGCCCTGCGAGGTCTTCGACATGATCGGCGGCACCAGCACCGGCGGGTACATCGCCATCATGCTCGGCAGGCTGCGCATGACGGTCGACGATTGCATCCAGAAGTACGAGGACTTTATGGTCCAGATCTTCAACAAGGGCACCGCCAAGAAGACGGCCGACTTCCTGTTCAACGGCGAGTTCTACGACGAGGGCATCCTCGAGCGCCTCATCAAGCACCTCGTCCAGGAGAAGACGGGCGACAGCGAGGCGAAGCTGCTCGAGGAGGGGGGCGACCCGGCGTGCAAGGTGTAAGTCCTGGGGTTCCAACGGGTCGACTGGGTTCGCTGCTCACATCCGTGCAGCTTCGTCATGGCCGTCTACCAGCAGGCCGGCGGCAACCGCGCGCCCATGTTCCTCCGCTCGTACCAGAACAAGCAGGACATGTCCGCCTTGCCCGACATCAAGATCTGGGAGGCCGCCCGTGCCACGTCCGCGGCGCCGGCGTACTTTGCCCCCATCACGGTGGGCAACTACACGCTCGTCGACGGCGGCCTCGGCGCCAACAACCCCCTGGGATGGTAGGCCCTCCTCCACCACACACCCCGAGACGCCCTGGTCTGACAGACGCACAGGCTCTGGACCGAGCTGCTCGCCGTCTTCGGCCCCGCCCGCTCGACCTCGTGCTTCCTCAGCATCGGCACCGGCATGGCCGCCAACCAGGCCGTCCTCGCCCCCGGCACGTTCGGCTCGCACGCCGTCGAGGCCGCCTTCGCCGCCGCCGCCTGCAACTCGGAGCTCACGCACATCCTCTTCCGCTCCCTCGTCAACGCCTTTGCGCCGCGGCCCATGGACAAGAAGTACTGGCGCCTCAACGTCGGCGAGGAGATCCCCGCGTGGGACGAGGAGAAGCGCACCTGGTACGTCTTTGACAAGTACACGGTCCATCACATCAATGACTACCGGGACGTCGGCCAGCTGGATGACGTGGGCGCGCTCAAGGTGCTCCTGGAGATGACGGCCAAGTACATCAAAGAGCAGGACGAGGTCATCGGAGACTGTGCCAAGTCCCTGGTGGCGGGATGATATTTGGCGCATCTGGAGATGACGTCCAGTATATTATGGCTTATTTTATACAATTACTCAGACCTTGTATCGGGACACAAGCATTTCCCGGGCAGAGCCCATCCTTTGAGACACTATCCGTGTGCCCCTTGGCTACAGGAGAATCCCTTCCTTTATGGCTCACCGTGTCGATGTTGATTGGTCCGCCGGGTGGTATTGGGGCGAGACATACAGGAACTGGTCGCGGAACCCCTCGTAGCAAGTCGAGACCTTGATGAAATATGTTCCTGTCTGATGCTAAGATGTTCGAACCGTACCGCACTCACCAACATTGATAGGGCAGTGAAAACCCCACTTAATACTCTTCGGGGGTCAGCGTACCATTCACAACACGCATCCCGCTGACTCCCTGATCCGCCAATGACTCCCTCGCCCGCTGGTCACGCAGCTCGCTGGCTTCCTCCTCAGTAACCAAGACGAAGTCGTACCGAAGCAGCCTCGTAGCCGGGGAAACGCCATGCCTCTCCGCCAGCCCGTCCACGTCAGACACGGTCCCGAGATCCACAATCAGGGACTCCTTGACCCCGAAAACGGCATCCGACCGCTCGTACGGGTCGCCGCGGAGGTACAGCGCCCTGCATACGGGTGAGCATAAGCGGTGCCAGCGCGTCTGGGGGGACTTACGTGATGAGCCGGTCGAATCCCGGCTTGTCGAACATGAAGTGGAAGTGGCTCGGCCGGAACGGATGGCGATGCAGCGTCTTCAGGAGCTTCCCGACAGGGCCGTCGCTGGGGATGGGATACGGCACCGGCACGATGGCCTTGAAGTAAAACTCGCCCGCCTCGTCGCTCCGCACCACGGCGCGGCCATCTGGGCCCGCGCGATCCGCGTGCTGGACATCGTAGAACCCCTTCGAGTCCGTCTCCCAGACGTCGACGTCGACGCCGGGAACCGGCCTGCCCCGGGTGTCCCTGACAGAGCACACCACCAGCATCGGCTCGCCCTCCGGGTCGTGGGCGATGAGCGCGCCGTTGCGCACATGCTCGGCCTCGAGGGTGTGGAACGGGCCCAGGACGGTGCCCTCGGTCGCCGCGCGCGGCTTGGGGTGGTCGATGGCGTCGACGAGCAGCGAGAGGCCCAGCACGTCGGACAGCAGGATGAACTCCTGCCGGACGTCGCTGCATGTCTGGCCGACCTGGGTGAGGAACTGGACCGCCGCCGCCCACTCGGCCGTGCTGAGGCGCGTCTCCCGCGCATAGTCGTGCAGGTGGGCGACGAGCTTCTCGAAGAGGAACTTCGTGCGCGGGTCGTCGCAGTTGGAGTTGATGGCGTTGACGTTGGCGGTGATGTTGTCGATGGTCAGGTCCTTCAGCGGGGGGTGCGAGGCGGCCATGGTGAGGGCGGCGACTGGATAGTTGAGGCTGGCTGGAGTTGTTGTTCTGCAGCTCTGGCGATGATGGCCTGGGTTGCGGTCGAGCGAAGACACGTCCAAGATGTGGGCGGTTCAGAATGGCCCAATTCGAGGAGCCCCAATTGCAATTGACCGGCTCGACTCGTCGTCAGGTCTCTCTAAGCATGGGCCCATGATGACCGATCATTATGTCAGGTTGATCGATAAAGTTCGTGTTGTTACCTCCGCATCCTCCCCGGTACCTCCGCATTCGCCCCGGCCAGCCCCCGCCGCATCCGTACACAATGGACCACCACGGTTCTGGCGTTTCCAATCGAGCCCTGATTGCGAGTGCGACTCGGCCAGGGCTCTCCCGCAGACATGCAGGGCCCTCATTGGCGTTGCTAGATTCTTCGTACAAGTCCTGCATATGGTCCACGAAATCCTGTCTTACGTCCAAGACGACTCATCCCTTCGTACGGATTACATCCAAGCCGAAGCGAAATCGCACGCCACAGCTCGGCAAACAGCACCTCCAATGGACTCCTTCGAGTACAACACCAACCCCTCCCGGGTTATATTTGGAAGCGGCAGCATCTCCAAGCTGCCCGGGGAGCTCTCGAGGCTGGGCTTCTCCCGTCCGGTCCTCCTGTCCACCCCGCATCAGGCCTCACAGGCTCGCCATGTCGGCGAGCTGCTCGAGGGGCGCTTTGCCGGCCTCTTCAGCGAGGCGACCATGCACACGCCCACCGACGTCACGGAGCGGGCCTGCGAGTTTGCAAGGTCGACCGGGGCGGACTGCATCGTGTCCATCGGGGGCGGCAGCACCGTCGGCCTGGGCAAGGCCATCAGCGTCCGTCTGGGCCATCATCACATCGCCATCCCGACCACGTATGCCGGCAGCGAAGTCACCCCCATCCTGGGCGAGACGGCAGCGGGCGTGAAGGAGACACGGACGGATCCGAGGCTTCTCCCCGGAACCGTCATCTACGACGTGGATCTGACGCTCACCCTGCCGGTGGCCCTCAGTGCCACCAGCGGGATCAACGCAATCGCACACGCCGTGGAGGCCCTGTATGCCCGCGACGGGAACCCCATCATCAGCCTTCTCGCCCAGGAAGGCGTCAAGGCTCTCGCCCACGCGCTCCCCGAGCTGATGACGGACCCCACGTCGCGAGCTGCAAGGACCTCGGCCCTCTACGGCGCATGGCTGTGCGGCACCTGCTTGGGGAACGTGGGCATGTCTCTGCACCACAAGCTCTGCCACGCCCTCGGCGGAAGCTTCAACTTGCCCCACGCAGAGACTCATGCCGTGGTCTTGCCGCATGCGCTCGCCTACAACGCCGTCAAGGCTCCTCGTGCCATGGAGATGTTGGCGGATGCGCTGCCGGACAGTGGCGGTGATGCCGTCGAGGGGTTGAACGTCCTGCTGGAGAAGCTCAACGTGGAGCGGGGGTTGAGCGGGCTCGGCATGAAGGAGAGCGATATCGACAGGGCGGCGGATATTGCCGTCTCGAAGCCGTATTGGAACCCTCGAGAGGTGGAGCGGTCAGCCGTCAGGGAGCTGATCCGACGAGCGTGGGCAGGGGAGCGAGCCAGGGCTGATCTCTAGGTAGCTGAAGAAACACCCAATCTTAGACTGGTTTGCAGGCAAGCAGTGAAAGTTGTGTCGTTTTCTGGCTTGGGCCTGTGATCCCCATCATCCTGATCCCCTCCTCTTTATGACGGTAATTCCGTTGTCTTACATGCTGTTGGTATCATGATATTGACGCAATAAACACCCCTCCACTTTAAACTCAGAACTCGCACCGTAAATGCCCAGTCGATCTCACCGGCCGTACTGAATGCCCAGGCCGACCCTCGGGTCCTCCGTCAAGGGCCCGCCAACGCGCATCTTCTTGGTCGGGCTCCCATGCTCCCGCCTCGCGTCCTCTCCCGCGGGCACGCCACCACTAAACTTGCGCTTGTCCATCCCGCCGCTCTGGGAGCCTGACAGCAGCTTGGCCTGCATCCGGGCAGACTTCTCCGCAGGCCCCGGCGTTCCGTCTCGCGATCCCACCGAGCTGGCCACGTCGAAGCTCTTGCCCGGATTCCTGCGCAGCATCTCCCTGGCAGCCTGGCTCGCCTGGCTGTCAAACACCTCTTCCTCGTCCTCATCACCCCGGCGTTGAGAACGTCCGGCGTGCGCGGGTCGAGAGGTGTGCGGCGTAAATGACTGCGCCGCCGCCGCGGACTCCAATGCCTGTCTGGCCAGCTCCTCATTGTCCTCGACCGATATTGTGCTCTCGCGGCTCTTGCGGCGTCGGTCCCTCTTCGGCGTTGGAGTCGTCGGCACAAAGTGCTGCTGCGGGTGTCGGAGGCGCGGTTCGGTCTGGGGGACCAGGTCAGCCGAGGGCAGCAGGCTTGCATCGCGAGTGCGGTAGATGGGTGTGGTGGGTAGAGACGACATGGACTGCGCATTGCGGTTATGCTTTCCGACATGTCGCTGGACGACTCGGTGCGACGACATTGGCGTAGTTGGCGCGCTGTTGTTGTCCTGGCTCTGGCTTGCCGCCTGCAACAAGGCCGACAGCCCATACTCGGGGACCTCGCGCTCATCCCGGTGCGCCGATCTCGGTGTATGATGCGTCGCCACACGATGCTGCTGCGGCGTCGAGACGGTGTGCTGTTTGGGCGTCAAGGCGCCGTGGAAGATGCCACCGGGGCTGCAGAGCATGTGGAAGTGCTCGCGGTTCTCGCGGATCCGGGTCAGGAGCATATCCCTCTCCTCGGCCAGGCTGATGGTCTCCTCCTCCTTTTGTTGGATGACCTTCTTCGCCACCTTGAGCCGCCGACGCAGCGTCTCGTTCTCCTCCATGGCCTCCTCGTACCACGTCTTCATCTGCAGGTACTTTGCCTGCGTCGACTCGGACGAGATGCTGAGCTCCCGCCGCGCCTGGCGCGTGTGCTCAGCCATGCGCAGCGCATCCACCTCCCTGCGCACCATGTCGTGCTCCACGGCGGCACGCTTCGAGTCCTCCTCGGCCTGCAAGCTCAGCAGGTTGTACTGCAGCCTGTGATGCGCAGCCTCCATCTTGAGCTTCTGGTGCTCGGCGACGGAGGTCTGCAGCATGGCGCGCAGCTCTTCGGTCGAGGCGTCGAGGACGTGTTGTGACGTCGGCAGCACATAGTCGGTGACAATCTCGCGCTCGCGGATATTATTCAGGATCGTGGCCGGCGGGGAGAAGAGGGTGGATTGTTGCGATTGCGAAAAGGTGCGTCTGGCGTTGCCGCCCTGGGCCGCGACCTGCGTCGACGGCGGCGGCGTGAGCGACGACGGGATCACCGTCGTGGCCGGCCTGTCGTCGTTGACCTCCGTCTTGAACGACTGATTCGGGTCGATTGGGGAGCCGGGGATCTCCGTGGACGGCAGGGTGAGCTGCGATGAGGACGGCGGAGGGCCCGTCTCGCGAGGAGTGGCGGGCTCGACAGGACTGGGGGCATCACGGCTGTTGGGCTGGCGAGCCCCGGGTTCCATGTCGGACGCCATGATGGAGGCGCAAGAGATGAAGTTGCAGCGAGCGGCGATGGTTCGAGTCGGTAGTCCTCCAAGATGTCGCACGCACCAGCGACCCTGACGTGTGCGTGCCTGACCTGCCCGGCGGCCTGAAGTCGTCCACGTGCGAGGGGCAATCAAGCGCAGCGCCGCCCAACAACGATGACAGGTGCTGCAGCAGGGCTTGCGAGGAGGTGTGAGAACACGGGTCGCGGTGGTGGGCTGAAGCCAAAGCGCGTAGGCGTGATGGAGCGAGCTGAGATGCTCTGGTTGCGGCAGCGGGATCCGTTGCTGGGCAGAAAGTCGAGGGGCTGGCAGGGGCGGGCGCTAGGCCTAATACAGCATGCGGTCGCGGGCGGGTGACGCTTCCGGCCAGGATCAGGGGTCTGCCTCACTGCCTCACCGAGCTCACCGAGCCACCTCCACAGTCCCGTATATCGGTGTCATCGATGCAGTCTGTGCCATGGAAAGATGCTTTGTTTCGTGCATGATACCAGAAATTGTCCCATTACCACTGCCTGCCGCCGCACTCTGTCCCACATCCCCCTCTCCGGCGAGCAAAGCGAATGTTGTGCCTCGTAGTCCGTACAAAGTATGGTGCCTTATGCTCGAATCTCAGACACGGCCGAGTCGCCGCAGCCGCCCTTGCACATGGCCGCGCCCTTCTCGTCCACCAGCATCCGGCTCGTCGTCCCCTGCTGCCCCTTGCGCACCCATCTCGTGACGCACATGCCCAGCTTCCGCAGCCCCAGCAGCGGCAGGATGACGGGCCACATCACCACCACGGCGAACCACCACAGCGCGACGAGGCCCTTGTCCCGGCGCGTCCTATCCGAGTCGAGGTACCACTCGGGCACCCATCGCCCGGCCTTGCCGCGCCCGTTGATGCACAGGATGCAGATGACCCCGAACGTCAGCCAGCCGAAGACCGACACCGGGATCAGCACCTTCCAGATCGCCTGCTCCGTGTAGATGCCGTCGCGGTAGGTCATGTCGTCCGCTGGCGGCGGCGGCGGCATCGTGAACACGGCTGTCGGCCGCCCTCGATTCCAAGTATGATGCAATGTATGATGTGTGGTGGAAAGGATGGAGGAGCGTTTGCGCGAGCTGACAGTCGTCGGGCTGGCTTGTAGACGCCGCTCAAGGATACCAGATAAATTGTTCGATGATGCCCATGGCCTCGGGGGTTGTTTGGTTGATGTTCGAGGCAAAACGTATCTCTGCTGCGGCGCTTCCCGCACGCGTTTAAGTACGTGTTGGTCTTGCTTTCCTCTGCTTTAGAGTTTTCGTCGCGCAGGTGAAGCTCGGGGCGCTGCGTCAGCGGCTCGAGCATGAAGTCAAGCAGCTGCAAGTGGATAGTCTAAGATTGACCGCAGGAAGTCTGTCCTGGGTTGAAAAGGGGCAGATGAAACGGACATGGGAGCATGACCAAAATCTCCATCTTTACTCCGCACACCTGATCTATACACTTAGGCTGCCTCTTACACATATTAAAGCCCAGCCACTTTGATGCCCGCGCTCTTCCTCCAAACCCACGGCGTGTGCACCCTCTCCGTACACATATGTCTTCGCCGAACTTTTGTCGGTCGTTGCCTGGCCAGCCCATGGTGCATCTCTCCTGGCCGGTACCGCAGTTCAGTCTACATCGTCGCCGCTATCGTCGCCATTTTCTTCCCTCCACGCAGCCATTTCATCGATTGGTACTCGCCCCCGTAGCCATCGCAGCGTCGCATCGGTTCCGCGCTCCAAAATGCTCCACCTAGGCACTTTGAATCGATTTCCCGTCACCTCCAGCTTCTGCAGCCCTTGTTGCCCTCCCAAAAGGCCAATGCGGGGGTTCAGCTGCGCGATGTCGTTGTTGGAAGCGTCCACGATCTTCAGTCCCCTGATCGATTCCGGCTCCAGGTCCGTCAGCTGATTGTTTGATATCAACAGCACCGTCAACCGCGGGAAAGCTTGCTTCAAGCCCCCAGGCAGCGACGTCATGCGGTTCAGGGAAGCGTCAATCTTGTCCAAGGCTGGCGCGCGCAGGAACTTTGTCAGCGGCGCCAGGCTAGTGATGTGGTTCGACGCCAGATTGATCTCCCGTAACACAGGCAGCTCCAGCTCCTCTGCCATGAATGAGGTGCCAGCCAGTTGGTTGTAGGCCAAAGAAAGCGACGATAGCGTCGCGCCGAAGTCGCTCAAGGGACCTGGGATGAACGTGAACAGGTTGTGGTGAAGCTGTGCTTGTCGCACTTGATGCTGGGCTGCAACCTCGGAGCATATGACGGGATCCAATGTCGATGACTCGGTTCGCGACCTGTCCAGCAGCCCCCCTGGCTTGACGGGCCAAGCCTGGCTCGAAAGTGACTGTGAATGAGACCGGTTGCTGCAGGCTGTCTGCGATCGGGAGCGAGCTGGTGAATGTGGTGCCGAGGTGGGTGGCGTGGCAAAGTCGTCGTCTACGTCGGATCTGCTGTCCCCATCCAGATTCTCAAGGACCCCACGAGATTCCGATGCCGACTTCAGCTTGTTGTCTACATCGACAAACCGGCCCATCAAGTCTGTGATTGTGGACTGGTCGCGAGGCTCCTGGTAGGGCGGTGGCGGCTCCAGTCTGCTGGCGAGCATCTCTTTGAGCTCATCCGTCGGAGCCGATACGAACTTCCTGTCGCGCAGGGGATTGCCCGTCAAGCGAATCATGGTCAGGCCTCCCATTCTCGCAATCTCCGGTGGAACAACCCGAATGTCGTTGCTGCCAAAGTCTGCGTGTCGCAGCTTCTGAAGGGCAATGAAGCTGCTGGGAATGCTGGAGATGTTGTTCTCGTCTACGTTCAGCGTGAGTAGGTTCGTCCACGTGGTCATGTCCGGCAGTGCTTGGAGCCGGTTCATCGACAGCGAAACTGCGTGGATGACGGGCAGGCTTATGGTGGACTCGGGAGAGACCAGGTGTGTCAACGCATTGGAGGATGCGTCGAGTGTCTGAAGAAGGGGAAGCGACTCAATGGAGCTGGGAATAAGAGTGCCAGAGAGCCTGTTCTTCTTCACCACCAGCTCAGTCAGCGGCAACTTTGCGAGGCTGTCGAACGGAAGTGACCCGAACTTGTTCTCGCTCAAGTCGAGAACCCGCAGTCGCGACAGGCCTTCGACGTTGTCTGGCAGGGCCGTAATGGCATTCCCATGCAAATTAAGCATCTCCAAGGACCCCAGGCTCGCGAGGGCCGGGTTCAGCGGGCCGGAAAGACGATTCTTGGACAGCTTGAGGTCTCGCAGAGCCGTCATTTGAGAAATGATATCGAGAGAGGCGTTCTCGAGACGGTTTGACGACTACACGCTGTCAGCTGCACATTACGCCCGCACCAAAACCATGGATACGCACCAGGTTGAGGGATGTTAAGTGAGCTAGGCGACGAAACCCAAGGGGCACGCCGACCAGCAAGTTTCCATGCAGGTCGAGTGTCTCCAGGCCGCCAAATATGTTGCCTGGGCTATCTTCATCGTCTTGCAATGCGTCTGGGCTCATGTCAGGGAAAACGGCATCGTCCAGCGTCTCCAGCTCGTTGTCCGCGGCCACGAGCCTTGTCAGGTCTACACTTTCAGCCCAGCTGCCGTCTTGTGCTCCCATGCTTTCCAAGTCATACATCTTCATTACCTCATCAGGAATCTGTTTAAGACCTAATGCGGCAATGTTAAGACGCCCAGACGTCCTGCCCGCTGCCACGCGCTGCTTGAGCACCTTTGTGCCTGGGTTCTCGCCTCGCCGCAAGTTGAAAGGGTCTTCATATCCCGCGCCAAAGTCAAAGCCGTCGTCCGACGGAACAATGGGTATCTCGGTGCCCGTAGGCGTTGCCTGTTGAGTTGCCGACGCCTGTCTGACTGCGGCCCGTTTCGCAGCCTTTGCTTTGGCAATCTGGTCTCGCAATGCTGCGGAAGACTTGCGCATTGATAGGGGAGTAGCCGGCTCTGCCGTGCTCGACGGAGAACAAGGCTGGATCGTCCCATCCCAGGATGCTGTGGGTGCTTGCTTCGGCTGTAGCGAGACACGGTTAGGTATCCCTGGATCTCCAGCAGATCGGCCCAGAGCTGGGAGGGACGGCTTCCTAAATAGTCCATTGACCGGTGCTGTGGCCTTCGGAGGCTTTGCTACCACCGTCTTGGCTGTAGGTCTTAGCGAAGCTCGTCCATTGGGCTTCTTTCCTGGACTTGAACTTCCGTCATCGGGAAAGCCCGGCATGGGTGATGCGGGAAGCTTTGATGAAGAAGCCATGGAGCCTCGAGCAGGCATCGCCCTGGACTTTGGGGTCTTGGCAACCCCAAGTTCAGTTCGTCTTTGCGGGGTCCCGTTTATGGTTGAAAGGGAAGCTTTGAAGGAACTAAGAGGCGCTCGGAGGCTCGGAGCTGTCGACTCGTCGCAATCAGCACTCGATCCCGGTCGGCTACCTTGCCGCGAGGGAACCCTGCCAGATCCATCGGACGTGTAGCTAGAACCAGGCCGCGAGTTGCTGCTCCCGGCCCTAGATCCCGGTCTACCTCGTTCGAAGAACGAGGACGGCTTCTTGGTCATTGCCGGTGACGAAGGAAGCTGCGCCAGCGTTTCCATTGTGCGCTCGGCAAGTGATGGCCGCGACTTGGTGGCGCTGGGCGTCGCAAGTGTTGCACTCTCTATCGGTGAATTTCCTCCTGCAACAAGGTCGTCGGGCTTCCGCATATATTCGTCTACCGTGTCCGGCTGCGTGTCGACGAGGGGCGCGACATCTCGAGCCAACGTTTGCTGCGCGGCCGTGCTCGTTCGTCGGTGGGGTTGAGATGCAACGCGTGATGTCTTTGGCTTCGTGACCGTAGGCTGCGCTTTGGACCTGATGGATGGGGAGGATTGAGTAACGCTCGATCGCAGCTGGTCTCGGGATGGCGTCGTTCGCAACGGGCTATCTCGTCCGTTCGCATTGCTTGGGCCGGGGCAAAGCTGACCCCGCGACGCGGCAGCTCGAAGCTTCGGAGGCTGCAACTCCCGGCCACCAGCGACGCTGCTGCCGAGGCTCTCCCTGGATGGTACTCGGCGAACCGACGACGGGCCGGGGATGTTCGATGCAGGCCTCGGGATACCAGAAGTTGGCCTTGCCAGGGGAAGTCGTGAGAAGCGTGGGATACCGCTCGGGCGGTCCTGTGAGCCGTCCATCTGCGATGGGCTCTTGTGCGCCTTGAAACCATGATGTAAGCACCCGGTGTGAATTGCAGGGTGTTCTGATCGCCTTACTGATGGTCAGGTGTTTGACGGAGACGACAGGCGCTTGGGCGAGCTGCGCGAAGCTGCCAGCAAGGAGTCGAGGCGAAGCAACGAAGTAAACAAAGGCTGTCGGAGCCAATGCAAAGCGATGGTCAGCGTCGGTAGCTCATCACGGCCGGCACAGAAAGTCGAAGGAGCCCTAGAAATGCCAGAAAAGAGCACGACTAGGCACTGCAGACAAGCGACCAAGGTGATCTGGGGAAGAATGGACAGCCGCGCCGGGGGTGATCCTGTGCGCGCGCGCTGAATATGCGCGATGCTAGCGAGCTTAGACCCTTGTAAGGGGGCACGGCACGGGGGGCAAGGGAGCAGCGGAAGGGATCCGGAAATGATATCACGTGGCTGCAAGATTGATGGGGCAAAAGAGAGGCAGGAACGTGGGCTCTTGGCTTTTTCTTCAGCTGTCTATTTGAGATGCACAGAATATCTCAAAGCGTCCCCGCCCTTTATTCAACAAGCTACAAACAACAAGATAGCTGTGATTCCTCGACGACCGATTAGTGTCGGAGTGTCCCGATGCCGCGCGGCTGCCGTGGTGTGGTGGGTCAGCCCGGCAGGTCATCCGATAGTCCAAACCTTGCCCTACCTGGACCTCGTCCGAGAGACGACTTACAGGTTACGAAGTGTGGATTCAAGGTTATACATGCGCTGGGGTCACTTCACTGTAGAAGGCACATTCGAGCTGTGTCCCAACACATCAAATGCCGTAACGTCTGTGTCCATGACTGTAGCTACTTCTTGCAGTTGCCTAGTTGGTCGTCGTCTGGACTCTGGACAGCTAACCTAATCGTCATCATCTTCGATCACTATCAACTCCTCCAAGTCCTCATCCGATGGGCCTTCATCGGACGGACCCCACGATCCATCGCTGCTGGAACCATCGGAAAACTCGTCGTCCGAGTCTAGAATCTCGATAACTTCGTGTTGTCGCCCTCCTTTGCTGCTTGGAAGCGTCCACGAAAACGGAGGCGCACGTCCCTGTGCCGCCCCAGGGTTGGGCTTCTGCTTCGGTTCCTGTTGCCTAGCCGGCTTGACAAGTGCGGTGGGCAAACTCATTTGCTTGGCCCGCTGAGCGTCGTCGTTGCCTCTGTCCCTTCCTCTGGTCGCCTGCCGCGCGATGCGTTTCTTGCTCAACTTGCACTTCATTCCCCGAACCGGACTGCCTCCCCATAATTGCAGGATCCGCGAGGTCTCTTCGTGCACGGCCTTTCGTGATTCGACCCTGTCCCTATTCTTGTCGATGATCTTGTCATACGGTGTATGACAATGCCGCACATGCGCTCCAACAGCGAGACGGACTTTGTCGTCCAAGTCCAGCTTCCCAGTCCGCCCGACCCGCCCGCTTCTCTTTTGCAATGCTCGCCTAAGAATCTTGGCTACTTCCTCATGGGGAATATTCGGAAAGAGTCGTCGAACAGCTCGCTTGAATTCCTCCTCGGTATCGCCATCGCGTTTTTCGACAGCTGCACGTCGTCTAGATCTCGTCTCGCGCTCCTCCGCAAAGACCTCGTCCAGTATCCATTTCGGCGCCCGGAGTCCCACTGGCACTCTTTTCGATTGAACGACGTAGAGAGTCTCTCTCGATGCCTGGGTCTTTCGGCGACAGAGCGCTGTCATAAACGGGTTGCCCTTTCTGAGGAAGCCGTATCCGTTGGGCATCGGCGCCTGCTGGGATACGATTGGTTCCGGTGCCATCGTGGTTCCAATTTAAATGCAGAGGAGCTATGTCCATCCATGCCGTATGCATCCGAGAGGCAACTGTCAGATATAGGCGCCATTTAAGATAGCCAGGGTTCGCTTGTTGGTAATGCCCCTTCGTTGGGCAGTGCTGTCCTGGTCTTGTTCCGTGCCAGTCCAACCTGGGGGCTTTGTATGTTGATGTGGTTAATGACTTCGGAAGGAGGGGTCACGACCTGTGTTGCTGGGGCACAGTAACTGCGGGGCTCGCGTCACAGCTCACCTTCTACGAGTAGAGCCCCTCCCCAAACTGATGCCCCGACGCTCACGATCCGTTGAGGATGTCCTCTAAGAATGTTCCCTTGTGGAATACGCGACCAACCTGCACGTAATTAATTCCCCACATATGACGTGCCTAATCCACCATGAGGAATGCTATTCTCAAAGACTAAGGCTGACAAGGAGCGCCAGCGCTTCATTGACTATATCGACACTGTAGCCATATGCCGTCTTGCCTCGTCCTACCACGCAGACCTTCCTAATAAGACGCCCGGGACCGTAAAATATGGCTCATTCAATATCTACGTTTTCAGCGAGGTAACACTTCCCCCCGGAAAGATGGGCTATCCGAATTCTCCTCCCAGCGCGCGCCGTCTGGATTGACGAGAAGATTGAGACTCATTGCTGAGCATGGTATTATACGAAGGTATGAACTACAATGTTGGTAGTGTCTCCACATCTGCCAGGCATCAATCTGTTGGCAGCAGCGCTAAAAATGTTTCAAAGTGAGCTCCGTCAACGAGCATTAAAATCTCGCCTGCTCTCCCACCAGCGATTTAAAACAGATCCCGAAGGATCTCGACGATTTCAAGCTCGGACACGATAAATTTCGATGCAAGATTTCCTCGAGGTTTTGGCCAACAGACCAGGTGGTGGGACGAAGTGGTTAGAAAACGCCGAGGCAAAAGTGTCGGGAGTGAGCCACTGAGGATAGAATAGCCAATGTACAGCCTGCGTGAGGTTACACGACACCGCCCCCAAGGGAACATGACCTGAGCCTATGGTGGGCGACGTCAGGCAGGGTCTCTTGCTTCCATTCATGCCCAACCGTATATTTAAGCCGCTCATGACTGTCAACCTGCTCGTTCTGTATCTCGCCTTTGTCACCGTCTTTTCGCCTAGGTTTATTTCAGCTACGACAGTCAGGTCTTCAAATTTACCATCTGTCATTGATCCGTTATGCGACCTAGCCTCTCACGCGGTCTTCGTTGGGTTTGGAAGGGGGCGACATACGATTGGCTCGTTCACGGGGTCGAGGAGGCGATCCCCAAGGTTGGCGGCGGCTTAAAAAAAAAGGCTGTGTCTGCGGTTGTTCAGTCTGAGTTTGCCCACCCCGTTTCTTTTGCTTCTTCTAACCTTGCTGTAGCGGCAATGCCCATGAGACTACAAATCGCCATGGACAAGTCGTAGACGCTTACCACGTTTCAGGGGTTATCCTCTCTGAGAAGGGCAGTTCACTCAGCTCATTCCATGCTTATCCTGAAGGCAGGATTGAGTTCTCGAAGAAGAAGTACGGCACGGCGTATTTCACTCCGGAAGATAAGTCTGAGGCAGGCCAGAGCTCCCAGTCTGAGCTCGCTACTGGCCTGACATGGACTTTCGATGAGACAAATCAGACAGCATCATATTGGGATGGAAAGACGTGGAAATCTGGCGAGTGGTCTAAAGAGCATAACACGTGGGTTGCTTTGTATAAAGGCGTTTGGTACGTCATGGAGCTGTGATCTCAACTTACTATGCTTCGGGCTCGAGGGTCTTTGCGTTGTGGATGGCCTGTTTTGGATAGACCAATTGCAATCGTCTATAGGCTATGCCCATCCGTGTCGTGTCGTGTACTTAGGGCAAGAGCTGAGATTAGCCGTGAGACAACTTGCTATGGCGACATTCCTTCTCACCCCTCTCCACAGGCTGGGCGGCTTCTTCAGATGCGACTGACCGACACAGACACACTATTCCCTGTTCTGCCCAGAGCTGGTCCGTGGTATAGGGAAGCGATGCGCTGGCGGCCGCGCCATCATGGTAAGGGATGCTGACGGTGCGGTCCACCAATTCGGCTGCAGACTTTGCGGTGGTCCTGGGCCGCATTAGACAACCAGCACAGCATCGGCAACCAGCACAGCATCGGCAACCAGCACAGCATCGGCAACCAGCACAGCATCGGCAACCAGCACAGCATCGGCAACCAGCACAGCATCGGCTACCAGCACAGCATCGGCTACCGTACAGAACATAACACCATGCACGTGGCCGAGTTTGCACCTCTCTCATTGAAATAGACCCTGGCGAAATACTTTGTTTGTTGGCCGGGGGCTCAGCTAGATAGTGAGCGAACAGAGGGGAACAAATTACCATGTTCATAGCCTTGCACATGGACCCTGGAGTGTCTACGTGAAACATTCAGCTGGCGCTTGTCAATGAAGACGTGGTTTCCTACCTTGTTGGGGTTTGAATGGAGGAAGCGCGTGAACTACCTGCCGGTAAGACCTAGCCACGCTTGGGAACAGAAAACTCGAGCGGCTCCAGTAGGTGGGCTTTTACCTCGTTTTCACATATTTTACTTCTCCGGGTTCTCACTTTATTACCCAGATTCCTATCCTTATTTTACCAAGCAGCCACTCCCCTCCATGTCTTGCTACTCGTACACTACGTCGCTTGGGCAATGTAGTTCGTCTTCAATCAGGAGCCAAGGCCGAGCATTCTACTAAGTAGCTGGCCCGCTCATACCATACCCGGCTGTGATGAAACAAGCAACACCAGTAGAAGTTGTGTGATTGCCTCCACTGTAGTCTGGCTCGTGTCAGTTCGGCAGCTGACATTTCAACGTTTGAGTACCACACCTTATTGTTGCCTCCGCTCCCCTGTCCTTCGCATAAACCTACAAGCAATGTTGCTTTATGCCACGTCGGGCAGCTGTGCTTCGTACGAGTACCTACTCGTAAACCATAAAACCGATGCCAGTTCGCGCGCTGGCATTACGGTAAAGCAAAGCTATCAGCTCCCTCGGATTACGCATTAGTCTCGCCTGCGGCGGGCTCTTTCTTCTCCCTCCGGGGGCCCTCCGGGGGCGCCTGCGGCGAGCCCTCCTCGCCTTCGGCTCGAACGTAACTATACGGTTACTATATAATAGCGGCGGTAGTGCCGCACTCACCGAAACTATAATCGTCTAGTCAATTCAGCTGTAATACATTTAAGAGTGAATTTGCTATCCTAACCTTCCTATGCAAGTCTTTACTGCCTTATCTTTACCGCCTTTTTTCTACCGCCGTCTTACAAAACACTACATAATTAATTAACTACCCGACGCGTAAAATAGCTACTTTTAAATTAAATTCGATTCTCATAAAAGGGGATTTGAGCTTTTCCCCCTCCGCGGGGGGGCGCCCCTCCGGGGGGGCGCCTGCGGCGGGCTTTTTCGCCTGCGGCGGGCTCCTTCCTTCCACATCAACCTTCCAACATCAACAACGTCATCACGATGCCCTCGCGGAAGGAGACGGGAAGCTCGAATTGACCAGTTACCATTGAGTATTTACGCCACACCTTATTTGTCTCCCATTAATAGCAAAGCTGCTGGCGCACCTCGGACACTACTGTGTACTCGCAACGCCATTAAGCAGCTTTGCTTAATAATCAAGAAACATGAGAATGAGCCGAGCATGAGCCGAGAAAAGTCACGTGATCCCACGACGCCCGTTTTGGGGTACAGTCATCGTGCTGTCGACACAGCAACCCAACAAACACAATCTTCATCCGCAGCAGTCGCAATCTGTATTGTCGCTGCAACCCTGCATGATGCCGCCTTTTTCTCTCTGGAATCTAAGACTTCTACGGAGGCAGTCCTCAGCTTTGAAGCCGGGGCCGAAGGCTCTTCCCTTGGATATCACAATTGATGAGGAGAGAGTACCTGGATATGACCGGCAAATCTTCTTCTATCCCAACCCAGGTGATGTATTGGGTGGCCGCTATACTCTGAAAGCCAAGATTGGATGGGGATCCTCATCAACGGTATGGCTCGCACAAGAAAAAAAAAGGTCAGTCGATACTCATGGTCCTGAGCTCTTCTGTGACTGACTTAACTTCTGTAGGAGCTGGTTACGATCTAAGAAATACTTTGCGTTAAAGATTCTTACGAATAACTATAGCAGAGGTGAGGCAGCGCGAGAACTAGATATATCTAGGCATATCGCAGGCGCCAATAAGAGTCATTGGGGTCATAATATGGTGGTGACAGCGGTCGACCATTTCAATATTGAGTCTCCCAAAGGGCCACATGTTTGTCTGGTATTTGAGGCGATGAGGGAGCCTCTTTACTTATTCAGGCGACGACTTGGGGCAGACCAGGTAACTCCTACGTGGCTCCCACTGTTCAAACTCTATATACGCGCTATGCTATATAGCTTGGACTACCTTCACTCGGAGTGTCATGTCATTCATACCGGTAATAAAGCTCTACGGAGATTCATTACCTTGGACGCAGTACTAATATAATAAGACAGACCTTAAATTGGATAATATTCTCATGACCTTTGAGCACACATCGGTCATCGATCGCTTCGTACTGGCTCAGTCGCAAAATCCGATGCCTCGGAAACTCATCGAGGATCATGCAGTATACCTCTGCCATAATGATTTTGGCGACATTCAGGAAGAACATCTACGAAACATGGCACCGAAAATTGCAGATTTTGGGCTAGCACAACGGGGAGACGGCGTGCAACCACTCATCCACCCTATCCAGCCCTGTCACTGCCACGCGCCAGAGGTATTACTTGGTACGAGTTGGTCATACAGTGCTGACATTTGGAATTTTGGGGTTATGGTGAGTCTTCCTTTGCCAAGAGGGATTCCGTGAGTGCTTATAGGGTCCAGTTATGGGATCTCCTAGCCGGGCGGGAGTTATTCCTCGGCCGACATAGCAAGGAGCAGCCATATAGTGCTGCGTATCACCTCGCCGAGATGATCGCGCTGATTGGCCCTGTCCCGCCAGCGTTGCTTCAGCGAGAAAGAGACATGCGACATTGGCGCTGGAAGCCAGAGATTCCGAACCCTGAAGGGGTGCTGTGCAATAACGCCGCCGGCTACTTCGGTGGCCCGTTCTTTGCTGATGGTAAGCACTGAGAGCTGAAAAGCTGAATGGGAGCTAATATGTTTCTAGGCAAATTCATGCACGGCGGTTTAATCCCCTTGCACCGTCAGTTAGCAAATGAGGTCCCGGATTGCATTGCTGACGAAGATAAAGAGCTTTTCCTCGACTTCTTGAGACGAATGCTGCGCTGGCTCCCAGAGGAGAGAGCGACGGCAAAAGAGTTGCTAGAAGATCCGTGGCTCGTCTCCCATGGGAACAGGTCTAAATAGGAAGTCCCATGGGCTCGTTAGTGGATGTGTGGATTGCGAGCTCTATGCGACAAGAAGGACCCAGAAGAGGGAGGACAAGAGGACGGACGCCAAAGCCGGCACTTCCGTCATCGAGAGCACTGGAGGCGATGATGCACCGATCTTGAGGCTAACAGCCGGAGGTCGTAGAGATGCCAGGGGCCCGGTGTTCGCTATCCGCGGCACGAAGATCGAAATAAAGCGTGGCCGAATTAGGGAGGTTTTGCCTGTGGTTGAAGGAGTCGCCCAAGACATACGAACAGCTGTCGACTGTCCCAGCTTTACTTCCAACATGGACCCTATCCACTCCGGCCGTCTCTCTCAGCAAGCAAGGTACTTCTGAGCTATCAAGGAGGCGAAGACGATCCTCATAGGTTCTAGCTTATTGCCATAGCCCTGCAAGTTGCAACTACCATCTCCGTGTCATGTTCCCAATTCTCAGTGGACAGGGAGGCGCGTGACGGCAACATGTATCTCTACCACGACTTCCTGTGCGTCGCAAGGGCCCACGTGACATAATCAGAGAACGGATGCGCCGACTGCAATACAGCTGCAAAGTGCCACACAAGTATGGGTACGGTGAGCCTAACCAAGAAGCAAGTCAGGCAGCCAAGTTGAGGGGCAGCCGACAATAATAGATGACCCAACGTGGCCATATGCCGTTCCACATTCTCTCCCCTCCGCACGGAGCTCGTATTTCCCATGAAATGTGATATCGTTTGGTTGGGTAGTGATGAGCTGCTGGATTGGGTGCTTGGCGTCGGAAGTCGCTGAACGACCCGCAGAGCGTTGCCGCCTGCAACGAGAATGCGAGTCGACGATAATAGCCCCAGAGCCGAGTATCGCAAGAGGTTGCCCCCGTCTTGATCGTACTCTGGCCCCTAGTTCCGATAACGGGGTCTTGGTTGCGTGGCTGCAACGCCGGCGCCGACGGATAGATGAAGCGCCATGGACCGGATGGGAAGGTAAGGCTTCGCGGCGTCCATTTCTGGACTCTATGGGTACGGTTGTCTCTCAAGCTTTCCCCAGCGATCTGCAACGGGCGGACCCTGACGACCTGGGCAGCGTGTTCCACGCGATACGACGTTCATAGGGCCTCCGGCGCTAGACTCGCTCGCGAACCACGGGAATGCGTTCCAAAGTCCACCAAGTCCACTTGGGGCAGTTGCAACCCGACAAGGTCCAGCACCTGCCGTCTCCATCCTGCTGCAAGACAGTCGGCAGTTGCGATTCGCCGAACCCCAGCTTTTGCCCAATGGAAGAAACTTCCAGTCTGTACTCCATACTCTTTCCGTACATGCAGCAACATTCTGCGGAGCTTCCATGCGCTTCCGGTCCTCCACCACGCGTTGCCCAGGATCCCAACTCCGGTGAATCCGGTATTTCGAGGCCGGTGTGAACCCACGTACGGGGACTTGTCCGACCATGGCGCCTTGAGTGCGAAGTGCAGACGATGCCTTCCTCTGGCCAACTGGGCGTTCATGCGTGGCGACACACAAACATTAGCTGACCGGTCTTCACGCGCCCCGGCTCGTTCCATGTCTTTGACTCGAGTTGATCTGTACGGAGCATCGCGCACGTCCCGGAGAGGGGATACTGTGTATGGCATTTGTGGCCATCCGAACATGACCCTCTTCGAGTCCTCCGAGGCTCCGACTGCAAGCCTGGTTCGCTACCGAGACTGGGGCGCAGATGGGGCCAGAGGGCTCTGTTGATCATCCATCTGGCTCTGCCAGTCGGCAATGGAGCTGGACGTGGAACCTCTGTTGACCTGTTGGCTAGTGGTTCTGAAACTCGTCTGTTCCACCAACTCCTCGCCGGTGTGGGTAGCTGCTGACTTGAACTAGTCGTAATCGGCAGCTCGGTGAATTGTTAGCATCGCGGTGTAAGCATAACGTTCCCGGCCTCAAAGTCGAATACTTACTTCCGCTTTCTGCGCACGCCGCCCCAAAGTCGACAACGAAGAGTTTTCCCCCATAACAAGCCGGCACATCTCCCGCATCTAGTCGCATTGAGTGCCTCGATCAAGGCTGAATGTTCTTCCCTGTCGTCTGCTTCCATCAATTCCAATACTCCGGGGGCGTCTGGGCAGCCGTCGCATCAACGTCGCACTGCCCCCCTTCAACCTCGGTTCTCGATCGCTAGGGTCGTTGCAGAGTTGGAAGCGCGTGGCTGGTCTCGATTCTGCTGCCCTTGGCGCAATATTGGTCGACAATTATTACTTCGATTCCTTCCCTTTTGACAATGGCTTGGGAAGAGACGGAGACGGACCGGACTTAGCGCTCATGGTGGCCGTCTTCACCCGTGATTCGGCCGCGGCTAGACGGCGTTCTAGGATATCAACCCCAGGTCCAGAATGAGCCATGGATCTGGCTCCCCTCCCGGAGGAACCCATTCTATGCAAGTACTCGGTGATGGCGCTGTTTCGCCTTGCAGGGCAGGATAGAGCATCATGCCATCGGAGCTCGAACGTTGGGGCAACACAGTCACCTGCTTGATCTAGAATGGAACAACACCAGAACCTCGTCCCAATATCGTTGATGCCACCGGCCGAGTCTCGTCCTAGCGATGGGAATTTTGAAGAGCAGCCGTCGCTGCATTTCCATACTTGAGCTCACCAGCAACGCACTTTACTCATGATTTTCCGAAAAGAGACCAAGGGGCTCAAACAAGGTGTTGAAAGAAACTACAGCGAGAACGCAATGTGCCGTGCCCTTCCATAATTCGGCTCACGTGCCGCAACTATTCGAAGCTTACAGTTGACCGTCCCTAAGTGGGTGGAGATGGAGCACAATGACATCCAGACCAGCCTCCACCCCGACGGCAGATGCCACGGACTTATTGCGACAATGGGAAAGTCACATCAGCTACCTGGACCCTGACCGCTGAACCCAACGATGCTCTCTGTTGAGGCTATCCAAGGGCCGTCGCAAATCTATAAAGGATCGCGAGGTTCCCTTTCGACGATGGCTCTTCCATTCCCTCATCACAGCATCATTCACGCTCCCGGTCCGAACGCCTCTCCCTGTTTGCTCTGCCCACCATGAAGGCTTTCGCCGGTCTTGTTGCCCTTGCCGCCTTGGCTGCGGCCGCTCCCTCAGCCGAGAAGCGGGCTCCCTCTCCTCTCGAGGTCAAGATTGAGATGCTTGGCAACTCCGAGGTCAAGGCCACCTTCACCAACACGGGCAAAAACAACCTCAAGGTGCTCAAGACTGGCAGCGTCCTTGACCAGACATCTGTAGAGAAGGCCAAGGTCTTCTCTGGCGGTATGTATCTTCTCCAGCCACGCCCTCAAACGACCCAATACTCATGTGCTTGCAGACCAGCCTGTCAGCTTCCAGGGTGCTCGTCTCCGCATTGCCACCGAGGCTCTCCTGGAGGAGGACTTCCAGCGTATTCCTGCTGGCGAGTCCGTCGAGGTGACGTTTGACATTGCCCAGGTCCACGACCTTTCGTCCGGTGGCAAGTTTGGTGTCCTTGCGGACGGCGCTTTGTCCTTCGCCGACGACGAGAGCACCAAGCTCATCGGCTCAGTGCCGTACGTCTCCAACCAGGTCGAGGCCGAGGTTGACGGCGCCCTGGCAGCCGCTGCCCATACGGCTTTCCACGACAAGCGCACCCGTGTCCAGAACGACTGCCGCGGCCAGCAGCTCCAGGTCACCCAGACTGCCCTGCGCAACTGCGCCTCCATTGCCCGCAGAGCTCAGCAGGCCGCTGCCTCGGGCCCTGCCGCCAAGGTGCAGGAGTACTTCAAGTCGTCCAGCCAGCAGGTTCGCAACACCGTCTCGACCGTCTTCAGCCGCATCGCCTCCGAGTGCGGCTCAACCACCAGCGGCGTCTCCAACTACTACTGCACCGACGCCTACAACAACTGCCAAGGCCGCGTCCTGGCTTACACCATCCCCAGCCAGAGCGTCATGGTCTACTGCCCTCTCTACTTCCAGGACCTCCCTGACCTGACCAACCGCTGCCACGTCCAGGACAAGGCCGGCACCAACATCCACGAGGCCACCCACCTGAGCCAGATCAAGGGCACTGACGACTACGGCGGCTACGGCTACGACTTTGTCCGTAGCCTGTCTGCCGCCCAGAACCTTAACCACGCCGACACCTACGCGCTGTTTGCCAATGCCATCCAGCTGGGCTGCTAAGCGGCTCGTCCCAAGGTGACCAGTTCGATTCGCGGAGGGATGAGCAAAAGGAGGTTCGGGCGACGACCCATTTGGAGAAGCGTGCTTGAAGAGCGTGATGAGAGCGACTGATGTCGATTCTGTGCTTGCCGTGGTTCTTAAAGTAGGACAATAGCAAAAGTAAATAATATGCGATGCTTGCTTCATGTCCAAATGTGTTGACGTTATGAGTCGTTGCCTGTGCCGAAGACTTGATAGTTAAATGGTTGTCTCCATGGTGTTTCCACGACTCCACAACGGGGCCCAAGGTCGTTCGCATAGACAATCCATCGGCTCAGTATCTGTGTCCCTATACAGGATGATAATCTGCAGGAAGACAAAGAGGGGAGCAGGGCCTGAAACCGGGCCTTGTGGAAACGGAGATGGCGGACCTGGAGGCATTGGGTTTCTCGGGTGCCAATGAGGCCCACTTCGGTACCCGACGTCATCGGCGAAGCCGAAGCCGGGCTGTAGATTTGGGGGCGGCGCCATCTGCGTTGATGCACCGAGGGACGCACGCTGACGTCTGCGGGGACAAGTTTACGTGGAATGGGGGAAAGCGAGGAGTCGAAAAGTGCCGATTCGTGCGTAATGAGCACATCTGGCAGAGCACGAAGTACACGGACAGCTAGTAATTGAAGTACCGTCGATCGCACGGCGTATCATTGGGCAAGACCCCCGTAGGTGACCTGCTTGCTCCTTTACGACTGCCAAAGGAAGATGAAGGGGCAATTTCGCTGCCCAATTCGCCGCCAAGGTTGCAAAATGTGAAGCCGGCTTGGCTGATAAGATTTGTCGCGATGGCCAGGGGAGCCTGGGGTTGGAGTTGCGGAATGCGGGCTGCGACGCGGCGGTGGCGTTAGAGTGCCGATGGACTGTGGTAAGAGGGATGGGGATGTGGATCGGCTCGCCGCGGCGTGCGAGGCCCGTTCCCGCAACTCTAAGTGATATCATGATCTCATGACCGTGTGTAATTAGTATTGCGTTGAAGAGAAAATCTACCACACGAACAGGAGGGAACGCCATTGGATGCCGACGCCTCGCTAGCAAAGGCCATCATGATGGTATCGGGACTTGGGCGACCCCGGCATCGTGACGGCACCAACTGCCAAGGTTGTTCGGTTCCCCACCTCGGGCGTCGAAGAGGGACCCAACCTCCCGATATTCAGCGATTGCCTGCAGTCTTATTTGTATAGATCTGGCCTGCTCTAGTGGACGCTCAACTCGCCGTTTGTCCTCAACCGTCAACGTTCCTTACCGTCTCCCCCAGAGGCATCTTCCTCTGGCTTCCCCGGCTAAGGGTCATTCACTGCGTCGCAGGTCACGCGCAGTTCGTCCTGTGGCCGTATAAATACGAGCGAGCAGCAGCCCCTACAGACACAGGCAGCCGCTGTCCGCTGCCCATCTGCCGCCAAAACCCGGATCCTCCCACCAAGCGGGGCTCGAGGGTCAACGTCATCGTCCACGCCGACTCAGCTGCGCACATCCCGACCGCCAGCCCACACTCACCTTCGATTGGCCTCGACCTATTTCATCCATCACCTGTCCCGTTCGGATCTTCATACTTTGCGCTTGAACGGCCCAACGAGCGGTCAGCACTGCGAGCCAACGCGACTTGGTCCATCGTCACATTGCCGTCTTCGCTGCATGAAAGACGCCTCTGCTGCCAAGGCACACACGCACGCACATACGTTTCCCCCGCGACAGCTTCCCCGCCCTCAACCGTACCACCATGGCTGGCGAGCGCTGGGACCGGGACCGCTTCACCTACGAGCGCGACCGCGTCGAGGATGACCGATACTACATGCGCGGCGGACGCGGGCGCGACCGCTCCGATGAACGACACGACCGCCGCAGGCCGCTGTACGAGGACGACCAGGTCCGCGACCGGCGGTACTACGACGACGAGCCGCGCTTCGAGCCGCGCCGGGAGCGGGTGCCGCCGCCGCCAGACTACGACCGCCGCGTCGTGATGGAAAGGGAGCGCGACCGCGAGTACCACCAGGACGCCGCTTCTCGTCGCCCGGCCTTCCTGCGCCGCCAGTCCTCGCTCGACACCTTCGACCGGCGGCCGCTCCGGCAGTTCTACGACCGGGACGAGCTGCCCCCGCCGGCCCGCCGAGAGGACATCTACCGCGACGACTACCGCGCGCCGCCGTACACGCCGATCCCGCTGCCCAAGACCCGGGCTCTGCCTCCGCCGCGGCGCTATCCCGACCGCGGCTTCTACGACGACATCGACGTTGCCGACGGCGATGAGGAGTACCGGCCGTACCCGGAGCGGGTCCACGAGCGAGAGCTTGTGCGGTCCCGCGAGAGGCGAGACCGCAGCCGGGAGTCGCGCGCCACGCGGACGCACACCCACCGCAGCAGCTCCCGCTCGTCGACGACCACCAGCCGTTCGTCCAGCAGCGGCGGGGGCACCACCGTCCACAGCGAGTACCCCAAGAAGGGAAAGACCAAGATTCCGGTGCGGCTGGTGTCCAAGCGGGCCCTGATCGATCTCAGCTATCCCTTTATCGAAGAGGTACGTGCCTCGAGGCCCCAGGTCCTGAAGCCTTTTCTCACACATCGTCTAGGGAAACACAATCATCGTGCAGAAGGCGCTGGGCCAAGATAACATCGATGAGCTCCTCAAGCTCAGCGAAGAGTACAACAAGGGTAGGTCCACGTCTGCCGCTGTGGTTGCCACTAGATGCTGACCCTCTATTCAGCCGACCAAGAGGTCGCCGCCGCCCGCTCCTCGGCTGGCAACATCCTCGAAGAGCGCAGGGAGGAGATATGCATCCCAGCGGTGCCGATCCCGCCGCCTCCCGCAGTGACCGCTCCACCTCCGGTTGTCATCGCCCCCCCTCCTCCGGCGCCCGTCATCGTCAACGCTGCTCCTGTTGAGGTGGTCGACACGACCAGGACGTACATCCGAGAATCGTCGCCAGCCCGAACTGCTACGACGTCCAGCTGGGACTCGCACCACCACCACCACCACCATGACGACCTTGTTGTCGGCCCCATAGTCGAGCGCTCCCGATCGCGGTCGCGCTCTGGCCGCGACATCCGAGCCGAGATCCGCGCTCTCGAGCGAGAACTGGTGCACCGGCCCAGGGGCGACATTGGCGAGCGCGAAGTCATTCGCACCGAGCGGCTGCCAGACGGCCAGGTCGTCATCTACGAGGAAAGGGTGGAGAGGCAGGTCGCCGGGCCCAAGCCACCGCGGATTGAGAAGGACAAGAAAGGTAGGATGTCCATCAGCGTGCCAAAATACCGATGAAGGTGCGCCCCGTTACAGTTGCGTGGCTTTTGCCGAGCAAGCGACTGACTCGGGCTTGTACAGGACCACCCCCCCGGCTCATCCGGGCGATGTTGAGCACCTTGACCTGAGAATTTTGAACAATGTATTTGGCCAGAGAGACGAGGCGGGAAGCGGGGGCAAACAGCGAAAGTATTGTATTGGATTTTGAAGAGGCGCTGGTGGAACATCAGGCATGCCAGGTCGGGCCAGGCCGAGGCCAGCCGGGATTCTACGGCTTTCTTTGTCGGACTAATATTGGTGGAGACCCGGCATATAGACATGACTATTGGCACGACGGATGTATTGGTGAAGTCGAGCAGACTCGGGGCGTGGGAAACGGAGGAGGTCCTGTGCGACTGGGGTAACGATATAACGACTACACCGGTTTCCTTGCTTCTTTTGAGATCAGGCGCAATACAAAGAATGAGACATACTGCTTGTATGCGTACTCGTATTAGTCGATAACACGGACATGACGCTGTGTCAATGACCAGGCGGCGTCCGGGGACAGTCGATATTGTCTCCCGGCGGCTTGTGTAACCGGAAGCGAGTCAACTGCCTGGATAGGAAGATAGGCAGCTCTGATTATGCAGCCACCGCGCCCCGACGAGGCCACGCCACGTTCGCCTACGTAGGCGCGAGTACTTGGCACGTCGCACATCTATCTTGCCCGCAGCCACGAACAGCAGTCGGCCACGCGCCGTCTGCTGGCCTGCTGGTCAGCGACGAGCGTCGATGGGATCTTATCAACGATGTTGGAGAGTAGTCCGAAGGGTCCCGGGTGCCCAATACGGGCATTGTGATGAGACAGTCCCGTGGCCCGGGAGAACGCCACCTGGTCAGCGGACTCACTCTAGCGGGGCGGTCGTGATGCGATCATGAGAGGGCCTGCATGGCTGCGGACAGGACGCCGGGACGCTTCGTTTCAGGTATTTTCTTTTCTTTTGGGGCTTGCCTGGTGAGGGAACACATGTCCCGCCGGCAGTCAAGCGACCAAGTGCGCCTCGCACGGCTGGACAGGCGGCGATGGCCCATGAGGTCTGGCCGTGCTGTTGGAACCCGGCGGTGTAAGTCGACGCCCAAGTGCCAGCTGAACAACGAGGCGACGACGGCGCCGACCAACAGGCCGCTGCTCCCGTCGTCACCCGCGAATCCCCAGAGAAAACAAATGGAAGCCTTGTTTGCCACGCAACACCTGCCCGTGACCCGTCTGGAGGCCGGTCGTTTGCTGCCAGATGGAGGGCCCTTGTTGGCCAGATAAGCGGCGGTGCCACCCCAGCCTGCATCCACCACCATCATGCGCGGTGGCACATCGCAGGGAGGCTTGTTGGCGGCGGCCCGGCGTATAAGAACGACGTCGCGGCCGCCGTGACGGCGTGAGGCGCGAGCAGCGCAGCGACTCGAACAGCAAATACGCCTGCACGGATCGCATCATGCTCGTCGCCCGGGCCGTCCTCGCCGCGGGCCTCCTCGTCGGCTCCGCGGCCGCGAAGCTGGCCAAGGTCGGGCACGGCAGCCGGACCCCCAAGGCGGGCCACAAGCCCATCCAGGTCGAGCGGTCGCAGCTCGACCTCTCGCACCACATCCGCAGCACGGCGGACCTCGAGTCGATGCCCTTCAGGGCCGGGCAGTACACGTCCGTCGAGCAGCACGCCGCCATCTGCGCCTCGCGCGGCGAGCGCCAGTGGACCGGCACCGTGGACGTGACCAACGAGCACCGGCTGTTCTACTGGTTCTTCGAGAGCCGCGGCGACCCGGAGCGCGACCCCGTCATCGTCTGGCTCAACGGCGGGCCCGGCAGCTCGTCCATGTACGGCGTCTTCACCGAGATGGGGCCCTGCTGGCTCGCGAGCGGGCAGAACGAGACGACGCCCAACGCGTGGTCGTGGAACAACAGGGCGTCGGTGCTGTTCCTCGACCAGCCGGCCGGGACGGGCTTCTCGTCGGTGTCGAGCGACGAGTTCCTCCCCGCCGAGGACCTCGACGGCGCCGAGGACTTCCAGGTCTTCCTCAACGTCTTCTTCTCGCAGCTGTTCCCGGGCAAGGCTCACCTGCCCATCCACCTCGCGGGCGAGTCGTACGGCGGGCACTACCTGCCGACGTACGCCAAGCACATCCTCGACTCGCGGCGGTACGGGGCCAAGGGCGCCTTTCGCGGCAACATCACGTCGCTGATCCTGGTCAACGCGCTGGTCGACATCCCGGCCATCGACCTCGGCGCCTACGAGCTGCTGTGCGTGAGCGACAACGGCCGGGGCATCCTGAACCAGACGGCGTGCGACTTCATGCGCGACAACTACCCCGAGTGCTGGAAGCTGCGGCAGGGCTGCGTGACGAACGGCGACCCGTGGGAGTGCGGCTCGGCGCTGGACTACTGCGGCCAGACGGAGTGGTTCTACGAGGGCGACCCGTACTACAGTGAGTGACGACGGCGCAGACAGGATGCACATGCGTGGGACACGCGCGCTGACCACCTCGCCAGTCCACCGCCGCTGCGACAACAAGGACTGCGACGGGCCGCAGGACGGCAACATCACGGCCTACCTCAACCAGCCGCGCACGCTGTCGGCGCTCAGCCTGGCGCCGGACTTTGGCTTCTCGGCCACCAGCGAGAAGATCCTGAACCGCTACCTCGCGAGCGGCTCCTTCGGGCGGCCGACGCTCGCCGAGGTGGGCGCCGTGCTGGACGCGCACCGGGAGCCCAGCCGCGTCGGCGACGTCAAGGTGCTGGTCATGAACGGCAACGACGACTGGATCTGCAACACGCCGGGCAACAAGCTCGCGTACGACGAGGTGCGCTGGAGCGGGCAGGCCGACTACCGCAGCCGGCCGTGGCGCGCGCTGCCGCCGGGCGTCGCGGCGACGGGGGAGTGGAAGGGCACGGCCGACGGGCGCCTGGTGTTCGTGACGGTCGACGGCGCGGGCCACGAGCTGCCGCAGTGGGTGCGCGAGGGCAGCTACCAGATCCTGGAGCGGTGGCTCGCGGGGGCGTGGCGCGCGTAGAGACGGCCGCTACGGGGCGCGTAGATGCGCCGACGCCCGGGGGCACGGAGCCGGTGGGCTGACGCCCGAGTACGGGGGTGGGCTGACGTCCGGGAGCGCCGCGCAGATGGGCTGACGTCGGCGACGGAGCAGGTAGACCGTCACAGGCGCTGCCGCAGCGAGGCCGTGCTTGCTCGCCTCCATGAATCTCGAGTCGCAAAAAGCACCTGATGCGGCGGCGCCGTCGGGTCCGTCCCGAGCGGCGTGTAAGCCACGTGTGGGGAATCTGGGGATGCTGCGGAGGCGTTCCGGGGAGAAGACGCACCGCGGACGAGCCGAGGCATATGAAGCTCGTGCTGACGACGTCGCTATATAACCTGCAGTGCAGCCGCTGTCACTCGCGCCGGCGTCCCCTGTTGCAACAACAAGCCATTGCCATCGACGTCTCACGTCCACGCCCAACGTCCCACCGCCACGCCAGACGTCCGCCCCCGGCGCCTAGACACCACTTACACGCGGCGCCATGGACGCGGCGGCAACCCTCTGGAAGCAGGCCGTGGCCGCCCACAGCCCCTACGCCATCGACGTCGTCGGCAGCCTCGCCGTCCAGGTCGTCTTCTGGTGGCTGCCCTGCCTCGTCTTCGTGTCGCTCGAGCGCCTCGCGCCGGCCTTTTCGGCGCGCCACAAGATCCAGCCGGCGCCGAAGCAGCCGACGGCGGCCGAGGTGCGGCACGCCGTCGCCGTCTCGGCGCGCAACCAGGTGCTCGTCACGGCCATGCACGTCGGGCTCGCGTACGCGGCGTACGCGACGGGCCGCGCGCCGGCCGCCCGCGTCGAGGCCGGGACGAG